>OX442360.1:28486788-28712671 GCA_949357725.1 Hyperoplus immaculatus
TGTATTTATCTGAAACCTGAATTGAATTATTGTTTTTTCTGAATTTCTATAGACATTGGAATTCACATTTCACAGACTTACATCGTTAGAGATGATGTGTTGTTTTGTTTTGAAACATTCTAGGAAAACTCCTCTGTCAAGATAAATTGAGTAATAGATTTTTCTCGTTTTAATAATCGGGCCTTACTAAAGGGATTATAGTTTAAATGATTTTACGGGTTCTTGATCTTGCACATTGACTGATGTGTAAGTTTTGTTCCTTGAACCTAGATGTATGTTCTGATTGAATTAACTGATTGTGTTGACAGGTGTTATGATAAATTTGTATTTTTATGTGACCAGTTTATGGTCAAAGGGTGAATTGTGAGGGCAAATTTATTTGTAACCATCGTATTGATCTGTTTTTTATATGTATATCACATCAGTTTGACACATGTGCCTTTCCTCTAAGAATGTGCTGACAAAACAGTTTCCTAAACTATTTTAAGGTTTATTGTGGCTGACCACAATAAACCCCTGAGACCGGTTTACTCTATTAACCATCTGTTAGTTGACACCCCTGTTGAAGAAGAGGGCTTTAAAAACTCTGTCTGACCAAAAGATATGGTCAGTCCTGTCGGGGGCTGACCATGCAGGTTGGAACTTTACTCTGTAACTCTGTTGTTTTGTCTTATTGTATTATGTAATTAAATTCTCTGAGTTTAGTCTTTTATTACAGAATGTCGGAAATGTCAAATTTCCACGACATTTGACTAACCCTTAAAAACTTTTTGGAGTAGCAAGGGAGGCTAATTGTATTTTTTTTTTTATTTTTTTTTTTACAACACATCTATATATTTTGACCTAAGACTAAACTATAATAACAAACAGCTATTTTTTGTCATTTATTGAAACATCAACAGTGCAGATGAACAGGAAAAATAAATACAACCAATGTATATAGTTCATTTCCAGTCCCCATGATGGCTGGCTAAGCTGAAATTGTCTGCAAACGTTTCTAACAATTTCCACATTTTTTAATATCATGTTGATGTAAGCCACACAGCAAATATGGGAACTATTCATGTATCAAATTACCTGTAAACACTTCCTGCAGAAGCGTATCCCAGCATGCACTTGGTGAGACACGAGATGAACTTTGGTCGATTACTCATTCATGTACTGTGTGAGCACTTTATGAGTCATACACACTGTGCGAGTTTCCATGAATCTAATGCCCATGTCATCGTGAAAACAGCTTATAAAAAATAAGTTTATCCAAAATCTAAAAAATCTTTATTTTCACTTTATTTTCAAGAGACATACCTTGACAGAACTCTTTGGGACATGTGAATCGAACTTTGTAATCTTGACAACTCCTGCTTCCCTGATCTGCGTTTACACAGGCGAACCCATAGGTGGCATCATAACTGCAACAAAGAGGAGAGAGAAGTGATGAGTGACCCACACATAAACACTTCCACTGTTGGGGTAATGTAACTGTTTTTGACTGACGTTGTTGATCTCACTTTAAAAAAGTATCGGATGAGTTGGAGGCCGGTTCCCCGCTGACGGTCTGGACCTCGATGGCTATTGGCTGATGACAGATTTCTCTCGGGTGTTTGTCTATGAGGTCACTGAGTATCTCGTAGTCTCCGTTTCCAGTGGGGTCATCGTTATTAAACCAGCGCGTCCTGCACTCTGTCAACAATGACAAATCAGAAATCAGAAATAGGGCTACCAATGTATTTATAATGATAATTACAAAAAAAAAGTCAGTACAGTATTTTTTCCAAACTTTATATTTTCTGAAATAAATTATTTTAAATTATTATTATTTTTATTTTTTTGTACCACATACCTGAGCAGAACTGTCCTTGGCAGGTGAACATGACCTTGTAAACTTCACACCGTCCCTGTTTCTGCTCTGAGTTGAGGCACACAAAGCCCTCTGATGCACTGTAACTGCAAAATACAACACATCCAAATGTTAATCTTGGCATGAGTTCCAAAATCAAAAAGTCGTAGTGATAATTAACCATTTCGGCAGTTTTTAAAGTGGTATATCATGTTAGTTTGTGTGTAGGCAACTGATCTTCTATAGGTCACCGTCTCTAGAGTTATTTAAACTCCTGCACAGAATGTTTTCCCCATCATATGTTCATTCAAGGAAGCATCTCCTCATATAAGCTATGAAATACCAGACTTAAAGGTTCAATGTTTGATGAATGTAAACATGTATTTGTGTATTCAATGATACGTCTTTGGTCCTTGTTGAGTTCATTTAGAACAGTGGAAACTACAAAGCTGATCCTATTATTATTTGCCACAAACCCATTATTGGTCGTTAAGACATTCAACAAATCACAATGTATATCAGTGACATACAACCGTCAACAATATCAATAATACTTATATTAAGATAACCTTAAAATCCTGTTTAACAGTACAGTCGAATCAGTTGTGTGAGAGTGAAGTCTTTACGTGTGGAATGTGTTGCTGGTGTGATGTGCCTTGATCCCATAGACAGTCTGAGCCTCCATGTCTAACGGGTCAGAGCAGATCCGGGTCTGATGCTTCCTACGAAGGTCACTCAGGAGCTCAGAGTCCCCCATGCTGGAAACATCCCCATCATCAAACCAAGCTGTGTTGCAGGCTACGGAGGAGGGAAACATTTTTTTTCTTATTTTTATTTATTTTATTTTCAATTACATTTTTTTCGTAAGCCTTTGTACATTTTGTAAATATTCTAGTATTGTGTAAATACAAATAATTGTATGCACATTATGTAATTAGTTTAAAGCTGATAAATTCACATCAGATAATTATGAGCAGTTGAATAAGGGGTGGGAATAAATAAGCTTTGGCTTTCTCCCACTCCTTTTTCGGACATAGACGATACATTTATTTTATAAATATTTTTTATGTTTATTTGTATGATGTGTCATACTTGCTTTTTTTTCTTGAAATAAAGAAAAAATTAATAATCTGTTTTGGATTTCTCAATAGATTCAGATGCAGGTCTAAAATGTTAAATGTTCTTACTTTCCAATGCTGAAGCAAAGACTTGAAGGTCTGGAGGAAGAAGACTTGTGTCAGTTATAAATAATAACTTATTCATTCTTGTCCATGAATTAAAGATACATTTATTAATAATTTACTATATCATTACCTGATGCTAGAAGACACCAAACTGCAAAGCTCTAAAATAACAAAGTTAAACCAAAAAAGCATACACAATGCATCATTAGTTTGCATAGTTTAAAACATCTTACATAAATTGAAATTGAAATGTACAAAATCACATTACCTGAAAGACCAACATGATTTTCTATCCTGCGATCTTGAAGGGGGAAAAACCTGAAAAATCCCTATCTAGTCAAGTTCTTCATTCATGTAGAAGTAGAAAATGTCTATACGTTACTCACAAACTTGGTCTCATGGGAAGATGAGTCTAGATCACTGGAGGCATGAGGCAGGTGTGGTGTATCCATGTGGGATTTCACATCCGACCAATCGGCTTGCTCCCCTGGGATCTTATGGCATTTGAACAATATCTCTGTATTGTTGCTCCTCCCAGAAAGATTAAGTCTAACAGTGTTCCTCAGTAATTGGTAACATGTAATGGAGCAGATAGCAGCAACACAAGACCACTGCCTAACCCTAACCCTAACCCCTCTCAGGAAGTTCATGTTTCTACGTTCTCCCACCTCTCTCTGAAATTTGACTGAAGGTACATGTTTTCTTCATGAGTGATGGAATTCCCCATACCATGCATTTTACCATGTTAAAGGAAAAGTTCACACATTTGTATGTCTGTTTTTAAATATGTATACATTAAAGCAGTGATCTTATAATGTTATCATAATTCATGACCAATGAAAAAAATAAAGAGAGATATCTGTACTAATATATGTACTTGCCTGTGGAAAATACACACTTTGATTAAATTGCTCTGACTTTTGAAGCCTCATATTAGCTTCAGATAGAGACTTTTTCTTACTTTTTTGAACCGAACGAGGACTGTGGATTTAAATGAATAGCCCATATGGAAAGGACGAATGATTACAGTTATCAAATTTTTTGGTTTAGTTAGACCTGAACAAATATGAATCTATCCGTAAAGTGTCTGTATCATGTAAGAAGGCCTTCCAAATTCCACAAATCTTTCAGTGGTTCTGAAACAACCATTTGTTTTTCATTTCTTTGTACATACATCCCTACCTGTGTTATATTCCATTCAAACAGGTCATCCTATTTTCTTTCTGTCCCGAAGCTTCGGATCTGATACCAATGTGTTTGACCGATGTATCCAATCCTCCACTTCCGCAGTCTATAGTGTTAAATGAACATGTGTTGGACATGTGTGTAAGTCAAGACATCATCATGGCTTGAGGGTAGGAGGATGTAATCACAATATAACCCAACTCCTATATGAGTTTGACATCTATGATTGGAAATATGTCAAAGAAGTAAATTGTATTATATCCACAAACGGAAAGGGATTTTGGTTAAAAAATAAAGAATTGAATTAAATTGATGATTTGTTGAACCTGTTGCTGTTTCCTGTTACAAACCCTTAGACTGTGTAACATTGCCACACATTTGAAAAGTGTGTCGTGGCAAAGGGCCTTCCCTCATAACGCTTAAGGTGGGGATGTATACTGTACCTGGGCAGTAAGCATGAAGGCGTATCTGTCAAAAGTGACTATTAAGTTTCTGTACATAACAATTGAGGTGGCCCAAGGCCCAGCTAGTGAGAACGGTTTAACATAACCAGGATTGGTGTATAATAACTGCTGCCTGCCTGACACAACACACCCAGAGCCAAGAAAGTGATGTGTTTCTGACAGGAAATGACCACAGGGCTTCCATGTGACAGAGATTTGATATTGGGCTGCCTAGCTGAATGTCTTGGAAAAGAAAGAGCCATGCAAATGCTGTGTCAGTGTCATGTTCAAAATGTGTCTATTTTCAAATATGTAGAAACTGCATTTTCTAAAGGGATCTTTTTCTTCTCTGAAAAAATGTAATGAATGAAAAGCTTGGTAAAGAATGCCCTTCCATTAAGTTTGAAGAGTTGAAAGATACAGGTCAAAACTCTAACATGGCCCAACTACAAGAATACTGGATCCAACACTTCCCACAATTCTTTTTGCCCAATGTGATGTTTACTTTCCAAACATCACACCCCAAATTGGCTACACAGACTTTCCTGGTAAACATTTTCAGTCTCCAAAAATATGTCACGTCATGATGACATCATCGGGTTGATTTTTTCATTCAACTTGAGGAAGTTGCTTCCAAAGACATTGTATGAACAGGATGAGTTGTGCTACTCAAACTGAGTGAAGTGGTACTCATGTCACATTGGTGGAATTTCCCTTTCTGAAAGGCACTTAACAGCATTATGCTACTTCATGGTGACACATCTTTCTAGATAAATACATATGAGTCATTGGCAAAAACAATGTACTCAACAGAGGACAGGACTATGTGACATTATTAAAAATACACTACCAGTCTCCACAGCCCTTCTTTCCAAGTAGATTTCCAGCATCTCATCTGCATCTATAGAAGTAGTAAGACATGTTTTTTTAATCATTACAACTAGCTGTATAAAGCGTTGGTTGTGTGAGACTGATGATTTATTTATTGCTGTGTGGGAAAATGAGATATTGGTGAAATGAGAGGTTTTTGGATACAATTGTACTATATAGTAAGATTCAGGCTTTGAGGCCACATTGTCTAAAATGGAGAAATATCAATGGACTGCGGATCTTACTGAAGGAAACACCCACCTGTGTGTAGTCATCCTGTGACAGAGGGTTATTCCTCACGTTTACTGTCGTACAATCATGATGTACTTACATGTAGCCTAACCCCACTGTTGCTCTGAGATTGTTCTAATCTGGTTTAATATCGGCACGGTTTATTTAGCTTCAGGATAAAGTGCCACATACATAACCTTTGCACTATGTTGTGAGCAGCTGTAGACAATTATTAATATGTTTTTAAATCCAGGATGGGGTATTATGTGTGTCACAGAATAATTAGAATGGACAATAATGTACATATTATGACATTTTATTGTCTGTAATCTGTTCATTATCAGTTAAAACAACCTATTTCACATTCTGTTTGCTAATTCAACTTTTGCTGGCACATTTACATAATGCTTTACGTATTCATCCATTGCCAAGATAGTTTAATAGAGTAGACGCTGTAAGACGAGACCATGCCCATGGGACAGGGTTATTAGAAACTTGATGTGGGCGTAACCTCACAAAGGATAGGATCTTAACCTTCCTTTAATAGGGTCATTGTCAGCATCCTTTCAGGGATTGGGTCCAAGGCTAACCTGTATAATGGATTATTTGCAAACAACAGTGTTTTGTGCAAAAAAAAAAAAAAAAAAATCCATCTGAAAAAACCCTCCCATAGAGCAGAAAACAGCAATACAGAGGCGACAAAAGATAACTCACAAGATTACAAATAGCACATGAATTTTGTTTTTAATTAAGAAACACCAAGGGGCAAAGGGGAGCGTCTTTTT
The DNA here is from genome assembly GCA_949357725.1 of Hyperoplus immaculatus. NCBI lineage: Eukaryota > Metazoa > Chordata > Actinopteri > Uranoscopiformes > Ammodytidae > Hyperoplus > Hyperoplus immaculatus. The sequence continues at coordinate 28,493,324 of OX442360.1, forward strand.
CCAACACTGGAAATGGATGTCAGGACGTCCTGACATGGACAGTATTTCATATGGTACAATTTCATTCATTTAACCGAGTTATCCGCTTTTTTTCTGCCATTCAGAAGTGAAACAGTAAAAAAAAAAAAAAAAAAAAAAAAAAAAAGTCTAAATAAAAATCTCCATCATAATACTAAAAGTGCACCTTTCTTATTTTGTTATGGCCCTTTAAAAAACAAACCAAAAAAAAGCAGTGGCAGTTTCTTGATAACAATGAGTTTACAGTGTATATAATGAACATCCAGTTTAAGAGCAGACACAGAAAAAGGCACCCACCCAACAAGGGGGCGCACACACTGTCATTCTCTGCTTCAGTGTCCTAAACCTTGATACCACAGCAGTGGCTCCTTTAAAATCCACACGATTATATTTTGAACATACACGATGACATCTTTCTTGTGTAGACAAATAATTCATTCTTTGCATTTGGAGCCTATAAGACTTTCTTCATAAGAGTGAATGGTAAGACCAGTTTCCGACCATTTGACCGGGCAGTTCCAGTCAAGTCATATTAACCTTTTTTTATGGAAGTTCATCTAGGATTTCTGGAGAATTCACTGGCGGGGAGGGGGGCTGTATTCAATACATTGGGGATAGGGGAAAAAACCGAGGGGCCTGTGGGAGGCAATACACAATAACCAGAAGCAAGAAAAAATAGCAAGTTTCAGTGATTGCTCTAAAAAAAAAAACCCGGCAGAAATCAAGCCTTGAAACAAAAGTGATGAAAAAGAGGAAGAGATGGACAAACAAAAGAAGAAAAATATAAACGGAAAATAAATAAAAATGGAGCAACTCTGAAGGAAGTTAATACAAATATTTGAGGCTTACAAAAAATTAGAAAAAAAAAGGTTTGTGAACCCCCAAAAAGTGATCGTGCCGATGTGTTTTTTTTTATGGTGTGGTCTACTAAAAGATGCGAAACGAGCATGCTTTATAAGAGCTACACTACTGGTCACAGCACTTGCAGGAGGCTTCTACTTCTAGACTGCATTCCCACGTGACAAAAAAACACACTATCCCAACTATGTCCTACTGCTGTTTGCTGCGGATGAATCTCACCTTTTTGCGGAGAAAACAACCCACGGAACTGCAGAGCCTTCAGAGTTTTATAGCTAAATGCTAAAGCTACCAAACCTGAAAATTAAAGTCACATCTTGAGGCAGTTCTGGGTTGATCCTCCTGAGGATATGGATGCTGGCACACACACACACACACACACACACACACACACACACACACACACCTGACTCCAAACTGGGGCTTTAAGCTATAGTGTGTAACTTCTGTTGCCCCCATGAGGAATTCTGAATAATTACAACAACACTGTCGGCGCATCTACATAAGGTTAGCCTTGGGTGATCGCGCATGGATTTTTATAGCTTCTGCTTTATGTCCAGGTGTTAAGAGTATAAATAAACAACTGAAACATTTAGCTTCTTGGGATTTTTCTGAGCTCTTGTGTCGGTGTCAGGGGGGCGACACCAGTTTGTAAACACTACCTTACTGAGAAATACAAAGAGTGTTTTGTGGAGCTGATAGGCTTAAATCAACTTTGTGTCAACTCGTTTGGCAATGGCTTGAATGTAACGGACAATTATTTATATGAAAAAGTTACGCACTGTAGCTTTAAAGTGGATTGACCATTGAGAAATGGAAGGAGCTGAGACATACATAACCAACACATTGACTTGCATACATATACTAATTCTCCACATCTACCTGACTGGCAGATAGTTTAAACATATAAAAACAACATATTCAACCACCACACAGAAAAAAGTACACCCTTTTCCACTTTCTCAGAACAGTTTTTTTGAGATCTACTCAATCCATCAAATAAGGCAGACAAATCATGCCATATATTCTTACAACATCCACCTCAAATGCCATGCCTAACAAATGCTACACTAATGTGTATACTGCTTAACTTTTACTTCATCTAAGAAACCCAAATAGTGATAAAATGCTACATCTGACGAACCAAACCATATGAGATATGACTATGTGCTGTATCTTCATGTAATAACGTTAGCACCAAGGTTTCTTTCTTTTTCATAAAAAAAGAACAAATACAGACACAAGAACAGACAGGAGCTGTGAATGACTGAAAATGGCGGCACGCGTAACGTCTCTGTGGCTATGCGTTTTGTATTTGACGACCTGAGTTGTGTGCCGAAGCTGCATGTGGCTGTGACCGTGTGCGCTCTCTCTCTCTCCCAACCATTGGCAAAAAGTCTGTAAGCTAAGCATGCTCGCGCGGAAAATAATAAAAAAACTAAAGAGAGAAAAAAAAAGTTCCTCTACAGAAGTGAAGAAAAAGAAGGCCTAAGCATCTTCAAGTATTAATACAGTTAGGCCTCTAAAAAAAAAAGCCCAGGACACACAGTATTAGAACCCAGGATAAACTCTAGGAAAAAAAGTTGAAGAGCAGTTATGGTTAGTTTTGCATGTTTTTCCCCCACAAATATAATATATATATATATATATTCATATGTATATAAATAAAAATTCAGTGCTGTAAAAACATCTCCAACTCCATAGGATCTGACCCATCGTAGAAGGCCTAACATGTTTTAACTCTTTTTTTTAACTCTTCTTCATGGCTAAAAACTACTGCTGGAAGTATGTAAACTGTACTGGTTCTCCTGTGTTAATAGTCCTTCATTAAGAATACAAACACTGAGGAAGAGAAGACTTGTTAATATCATTTCATTTTTGCTCTCTTTTTTTTGGTTTTTACTGCACACAGAGAAAACATATCCTTTCGTGTCATCTGGTTTTTGTGTGTGTGTATGTGAGTGTGTGTGTGTGTTTTTTGGTAGCAGCAAAGCACCAAGTTTGTGTCAGCCTCTTTACTGTATGTGTGAGTATTTCTGTATGTGTGTGTAGTATGACATCACTCTAAAGTCTCTGTTTTCTTATGTGTCTGCGTATGTGTGTGTGTGATCTATGAAGAGCATGGCTGCACGTTGATGCCGTGGGCTGCGTGTGCTTGCAGGTCTATGGCCTGGGCCGGCTGCTGTCCCGGCCGGGCGTTCATCAGAGTCAGGTTCCTCACACAGCCGCTCATTCCCGACGAGAACTTCCCTCCTGTCATAACCGCCATGTCTGGGGCTCCACCTGTCACATGACAAACACACAGACATAGTTAGCAAAAAGGCTGATCAACTCCCTACTCTAATTTGGACCCAAAGCAGAATTGTACTTCTTTGATACAGTAAAATAAATAAATAATAACTTTACTTATTAGGAAGAACAACAGAAAAACCATCATTTCCAAACAATTTCATCGAGGAACTCTCTTTGTATATGGAACCCCAACACTGACAAAATTTAGTCTAAAATTAAAATGTCTAACTTTAATGCAGTATTCAGGATGTAATTCCATAGCTGTAGCTGGCTTAACTGAAAACACTAGAAGGTAAATTTAAAAAATAGCATTTATTTCCATTGTGGTTCTAATTATCAGTATCCAGTCCATACTCCCCACATACAATCCACTCACCAAGGTATATGCTGCCTTTGGTGTTGACCATGAGGCTCCTGCCTTTAGACTGTCCATGTAGTGCGGCTTCTCCATCAACCTGGATGAAGCCATCTTTACCAGTTCTGCAAGAAAGGAGAAACATGAGGAAACAAACACAACTCAATATCATGCCTACAAACCCATGTGGTTCCTTCTCACTTTACAGATGTTCAGTCCTACACACCCTGTCATTAGAACTGTATGGTGCAGTCACATTGTTGTCTTCTAGGGCTCTTATTGTGCAATACGCAATCATACTAACCTGACTGCTGTGATCTTGTGCCATCTCCCATCATTGATGGACCTCCGGGACAAGATCTGTGCCTCTCCGCTGCCCAGCTGGTAACTGGATATCACACAAATCAGCAGCATTACCACAACATTAAGCTTATGAGCTGAAAATAATAATAATTTTAATACTACTCATTGTTAATGGAAATACAGGCTTACAGGGCTGACTCACCTGAAAACAAGGTGTCCATTCTGTAGGCCGAGACTTATGAAGTCCTTGCCTTTGCCGTGTTCTCGGAGTTCCTAGAAATATACGAGGTTAGTCGGCAGAGGAAGGAGATTGAATTTTTGTGAACCACTGACCGGCTGCCTTGCATTCATTTTACGCATCAAGTGGCTTAATAGCAAAAACAGGAAGCAATGCATAAATATGGCTCCGAACAGTATTGGTATGTGTGTGAGATAACATACATGCAAAATAACGGAGCAACCATCATGCCCATGGTGCAATACAAACACATACTTATCATTTCAAAATCACGTGGTTCTCCAGCATGGTTGTTCTAATGTTCATATATGAATGGAAAAGCTCATGGTATGAAACATGCCAAATAAATAAGAGCTGTGTCATGTGTTTTGAGTGGATACCTTTTTACTAGCATGCACCTTTCGCAAATTGCGTGCGCCATTGGTCTCCTGAGGAAAATGGAGGGTGAGTTAGAGAAGCAGCATGCATTGTATTTAGTGGTGTCAGATGTAGCCGGGGCTCGCAGCCAACATGCCCAAACAATGTTACAGCCTCAGTGGTACAACGTATGAATGAGACCGTTCGAAGATGAGTGACAATCAACATCCAATGAAACACACTGAAACAAATAAAAAAATCCTTATTGTGTCAGTTATGAGAGTCATTTCTTTACAGATGAGGGTAAAGGTGATGATTAAGAGGTGCTGAAGTTAGGGTGAGGATGCATAAGGTGAAAGAGAAGGATCTGGGTGTAGGATTTGAATTAGAAAAAGACCAAGGCCATAAAAGGCAAGAACCAGGACTTACAACTCCCTGCCACAAGATCAGGCCTTCAGAGGAGACAGTGTTGATCTCCAGTTCGATGGTCTCTGGTGAGTCAGGGGCACTACGGAAGAAACGATAACAATGATTTTCGTTACATCAAGTCCTAATAATAGGCCAACACCAGCCATGATAGTAAACAATGCAGAGCAAGCTAACTACAACTACCTTCTTGAAAAAACAGATTTAGGGAGGGCAATGTATCCGTCATCGTTGAAATGAGCTGCATACTGGTACGGTGAATCTACAAAAAAAAAATACAGGAAATACCAATCAATACCACATTTAAAAAAACAATAGCCATGCTGCAGTGAACTTTTATTCCCACTGTTATGCTGCCCTCCAGTGGCGAAAACATGGAAGTAACCCTGGTTAAGACAGGCTCGGTTATAAACACAACAGCCCCAGACAGAAGAGGTATATGTCAATGAAATCACCTCGCAATCACAAAGTATTTTATTCGTTGGTAGTGGTTAAAGTTTAAAGATGATGTAACTTTAGAAATAACAGATGCTTATTTTTGCAAAGTTGAGTCCATAAGCATGAAAACATCCACGCTAAATGCTAAATGTTTTCAGGGATGTTGCTGCTTATTCAGTTATACCAGTTACAAAGCAATGTCTATCTGAAGTGTGCTAGCATTGGCTAATATTAGCCACCCTATGCTACACACCAGGCTAACTATGTCTGTAGTAGCAAAAGTTCTTTGTTTATTATTTTTCAAACCTAAGCAATTGGGTGTGTTTTATTCACTTAGGACATCAACAGTACATTTTTGAGAGGGTGGTGAAAAAAAAATCCCCGTCACGTTAAACCCATAGTTAACATTTTGAGTAAAACGTAATAAACCCAAATTGCTATACGTGTCCAAAAATCATATGATAAAACTGCAATGAAAAACAAGCTCCATGATGCAAATGCATTTGAGAGTCACATGAGCACGTTATGTTCATTTTCCATTCCTCACACACTGCACCATCTCTGACCTTTTCACAGAGATCAAACTGAATTCACCACGGGTCCATGCACAGAGTACAGAATATGCGTGAAATACATCTCAACTCACCCAAACACCATCACCACACTGTGTTTTCACAGACAGTGTTGTAAGTTGTTAGTAACAGCGCAAACGTGTTGAGCGGACTTAGACACTTTCAGATACAAAAACAAGTTTTTATTTTGATTGGTTTTATGTATGTGTACTGTATGTGTATGTGTGTGTGTGTGTGTGTGTGTGTGTGTGTGTGTGTGTGTGTGTGTGTGTGTGTGTGTGTGTGGTGTTTTCTTGTTTTATAGACAGGCATTCTTGAAGAAGACGAAAACAACATTGTATGCTGTGAGTAGTAGCCATCTTACAGGCATCGACATGACGATATGGGGGTAAAAAACAAAAACAAGGGGAATTCCACATTTCACATGGTGTCCAAAAGCAGGCGGCACAAATCGGTTGATCTCCCAACCACTGCCTATTTATTATTACTTTTGTATGTAGTGAAGATGCAGAATTCCCCTCTCCCAACTTTCCAATGGGGGATAGGAAGAGCCTCAGGTGAACGAGAACAGACAAAATGTTTGGTTTTGTGTTTATGCGCGAACAACATGTGTTAGGCAATAGGCAGTTTTGGGGTTGAGCTTAGAATGGAATGGACGTGGGGCCCCCTTTGAAGCTCAGAGGGGCCCCCCTTGTTAGTGACGGTCGTGTCAGGCATATAGACTCAATATTGAGATACTGTACCATTCGCCTGGCTAGCTTCCAAACTCCTCAGGGCCTGGGGCAAGCTGGAGACCTGGCCTGTGTGTGCAGGATATAGCCATGAGGGTGAAGGGGGTAAGACATATGTAATCACTTAGCGGGTTAACCACTCTCCAATGCTGGGAGTGAACTGTCTGATGTTAGAGGGCGCTTCATATTGTGGAGAATGTGAGACATGTGGGCGCATTTTCTGGCTGCGTGTCTAGTCTTTCTGCCTAGAAGACGAATAACTTTGTCTATAGGATGCAGGTGTATGTAGGTGACATACTAGAGGGGAGGGACAAATTCTTTGCAGATTTGGAGACTTTATAGATTTTATTTTAGACAAATTGGAAGTTACTAAAAATTCCAATTACAGAGTTCCTACAGCTGAAGGCAAGTTAGATTTAAGACTTTGTAAGATGTTTTTTACGCTACTCCTAATGAAATTAAATACCAATTTAACAGACATCATAACTGCAGTAAAATAATGACATTAATTATATTGGGTTAGGAACAATTTTGCATAAACAATGACTCTTGTGATGCAGTGAAAAAAGGAGGAGGATCCCACTTCTTTTGAAAAATTGATGTAAGACTTTTAAGATCCATTAAGGCCTTATATTTCTAGATTATATATTTCTAGATAGACTCATTCAACGGATCTTTTTAGGGATTGGTATGAGCCCTACATTAAACAACTTTATCCATGATGTTTTTCTATGTCTGGCTTTGATTTTGAAATCATATTTGGTTCACATGGTGATGTAGCTCATATCATCACTTACTTTGTTCACAGTTGAGGCCTGCGTGGCCAGGCGAACACACACACTGGCCTTTGACACAGCTGCCTCCATTCTGACACTGACGGTCGCTCTGGCAGACGTCTTTCACCACCTCACAACGCTCACCTGCAGGGTCACATACATGAAAGTATTACCAAGAATTCTGGGAAGATCTGAGACAAGCTATATTTTCCCCAGTGTTTAGAAGAATGTGAGTGCAAGCACTGACCTTCAAATCCATCCTTACAGAGGCACTGGTATTCATACTCAGCACTGGGCATGCAGTCACCACCGTTGAGGCAGGGCCGGCGGTCACAGGGGCTGACGTCTACACACTTGCGGATGGATTTGCTTTCTGTGAAGCTGTAGGACAGATCCACCTTCTTGTTGTTGATGGAAACCTGAGCGGGTGGTGCAGACAAGTTTAATATCTCTCATACAGAAAAAAATCTTTATTTAATTCCATTTTATTAACTTTTTAATCACAGAAATATCTCACCTCATTAGTTTATTTTTGGGAGTTTACATTAGTGGTTTACTTGCAACCAGAATGTGTACATATAAAATTTTATTGTAATTTTTTGAAAACTATTTATCTTTCAATGCAGAGACAATGTAGCTACATTGTTGAAACCAAAAAAGAAACCAAAAGGGTAACACCTATTAGTATGTACTATGCTCATCTTTTTGGCCTTAAATAAAAATATTGAGAAGAAAAAATGTATCTCACCTCTCCAACGCAACCCTCAAACATTTGGCTGACATTAGCGGGCTTAGGCAGGATGTCCATGTTGGGCACTCCTCCCAGGAACATGGGGGTGTGGATGTTGAGGCCCTGGGCTTTCCCTGGAGAAGTCTTCCTCTCCGTGGGGCCTTGGTCCACCCTCAGATGGCCGTCCTTCTTGTTTCTCTCGGCCACCACTCTGTGCCACTGGCCCAGAGAGACAGGCTCTGAGCTCAGAAGGATGGCAAGGCCTGCAAAATCAAGACAGGATTTGCAAAAGCTCATTTAAAAACCCTTTCCTATATTCTCACCAATGACATTTTCCCACCACAAAGAAAACGGAATATAAAGAAACCAAGATACAAGTAATAAAACAGAAAAATAAATTATTCACATTTTTTTGTAACCCTCAAAAACAGAATTACAAAAATAATAAAAAAAGACAGTTGCACATTTTTAATATAGAATAGAAATACATCTCCTTTTAATCTATTTACTGGCTTTATGAAAAGTAAACTTAAAAATACCTCTCAAATCATATTTACTCTCTCGTATTTAATTTTTTTTTTGGACACAATCTGGGAGTGACTTTGAATTAGCTGTGAAGATTACTCTCTGCATTACTTTATAATAAACCAAATCCTTTAATTTCATATAACGCTGGGATTTGAAAACAGTGGATTAGTGTGAGCCAGCTTTGTTGATAATACATATTGGGCCTAAAAACCAACCTGCTATCTTCCAAGCATGTTAATTAGAACAAATAAACAAATTCCTTTCTGAAACCATGATGGATTTGTGTTGGAACCTTTACCTGTTCCCAGTTCATATCTGAACTCCACATGTCCCTCCACCATAGAGATGGATACAAAGTCCTCCACCTTCATCTTCTTCCCTCCACAGAAGAACATCAGACCGTTCCTGTCCACGGGCTTGAACTCCAGCTCCACACGCAGGTCGTCGTGGATGTTGGTCAGAGGAGGATAGGCGATGTACGACTCCACACCGTCAAACAGTGGAGTGGTCACCAATTCCCCTAGTCAAAGTGAATGAGGAGGAAAACACATTTAAAAATGAAGACGTTTTGGTTTCATTACACATGGATAATATCGTTTTACATCTTTTATATCTAATTATTATTTTTTTTTAATGTTTAGCTGTGCTGACTTTTTGTTTTTGCTTGATCTGTTTATATACTTGTATACACTAATACAAAATAATAAAGTAGAAAATAAATTATATATTTGGTGGTAGGATGGCCTAGAGGTAATAGTAAACATAAGGTCGCTGGTTCAATCTCCGGCACCGGACAGGAGGGTGTTATTTGTAACACTAGAGCCACCATCTCTACCATGTGTCCTTGAGCAAGACACTTAACCCCAAAAGTGCACCAGGGGCGCGGCCCCGCTGAAGACCTTCGTATAAGTCCCTATGTAGCATTTACAGTATGTGTTTTGAAATGTAGGAGGGTTGAGCTAGATGTCATTTCGATTGCCATGTGTGTGACTCACCTTGCATGTGTGTCTAATTGAGAAAATAAAGACTTAACTTAATATTTTCTTGAGTGAGTTTTTACTTCCCATCTTACCATCCATGCATTTGTCTCCAGACTTTCCAAGATGGCAGCGGCAGTCGTAGCCCAGACCATTCTGCCGGTTAATGCAAGTGGCGTCTGCACCGCAGGCCTCTGTGGGGGAGCAGGTAACAAACTTTTTAAAACATTTTTTACAACTATTACTAGTACCATATCGCACTGTTAATTGTGAAAGAATTGAATGCAAAATGCAGGTGCCTTTGATTTGGGTGTGTGGTCAGGCGGAGACAGTACCTGAGTGGCAGCGCAGTGATGAGTGGTGCTGACAGTTGCTGCCTGTGAATCCTCTGGGGCAGCGGCACTTATACAAGCTGGGGTCTGAGTCCTCGCACCTCCCTCCATTCTGTATAATGGCATGAGAGAAATTAGATTTGGATGTTATGCAGTTAAAGGTGCAGTGTGTATAATATTGGCCTACATTGTTCTCATCTAGTTACACACTGCAACTTCAAATACATCAAGTGGGTGGATGTGACGTACCTGGCATGGTTGGTCGTTGCAGGTGGGACAGTCAGTGACCCCAGTAGAGCTGCGGTCCAGGTCTTTGAAGATGACCTCATCACCTTGGATGACCAGCTTACGGATGCAGCCTGCACAGTAGACATATCAAATAAATAAATAAATCAGAAAACCTTTTTTTTTTATTTGTCCTATATTTCATTGTGTTGGCTGAATGATGTGTCTTACCAACAAACCCGGTCTTAATCCCAGCGGTCTTGGCGAGGACTGTGTAGTTGGGGTAACCGCCCACATGCAGCTCCTCATTCAGATCTAGGCCCTGGAACTTGCCCTGACGAGAGGAAAAAGTGCATTAGTGGAACACATTATATTGGAATTCTTTCTTGGACCCATAAATGTACTATGAACTTGTATGGGTAAAATGTTATCTTTAGGTTTAGCAAATGAGATTCGGCTTGGTTGCTAAAAGTTGCATGTTGAGCAATTTGCATAATTAGCATAATATTAGCTGCCATAAATCCTTTTAGGCGACAAAGTACCTGCGAGCTGCCATTGATGGGCTCCCCTTTGTCTACACTGATGTAGCCAAGGGTGTGGTTGCGGTACAGCACCACTGTGTGAAACTCGCCCAGTTTGATGGGGTTGGGGTCACGGATGGTGGCCATGCCGGAGCCCACGTCAAACCTGAGACGATGTAATAGAAGATTATCAGATCAGATCATTGTGTTTTTGTGTCGGTCAATTAGGAGGACTTTTTATATCTACCAACTAACCTGAACTCCAAGCGCCCGCCCACAAGTCCCAGAGAGATAAAGTCTGCTCCTGTGGTCTTTCTCTGGCCGTTGTAGAGGATCATACCTAAACCATACAAACACAGGGTGAGTCAGTAAGAGTTAACTCATAATAGGTGGAGTCAGCAATTCTGGAGATGTGTCAAAATCAGTGAATATCTCCTCAGGATCCGCTACCTGTGCAATACATTACATTGGTTTTGACAACTAGCAAATCTCCAGAATGGCTGACTCACCTTTAATACTAAATGTACATCCTCGATAATGTCCATCTTAATAAGTAAAAAAATAAATAGAAGAATTTCTTTCAAGAGTTTCCCTTGAGTCAATGGTGGAACAATGTCTGTTCTTCATCTTTGTCTCAAGGTAATCCTACTTGTTTCTGAAATAATGAACTGATCCCACTAGTAGAATTATTCATTCTCAAAACACAAGATTTGTGCACACGTGACTTGTTAGGATGGACATTGTTTGCAAAGGAGTCATTCATGATATGCAATGCACACTCCTTGAAAGCTGGATGGTAAAGCAGCATGCTATGGTGGTGAGGCATGTTTGCAGCCAACCAAACCCAGGTATAGGTTATGCCATCCGGTCTGGGCATCACTGTGCTGCCATACCACAAGTTCTTCCTTTGTCTGTCTCCACATGCTGGGAACACATGCTTTACATGAGCCACAGAGGCTCACAGGGAAGTGGAAACATGCCCTCTTACACGACTATCTGTTTAAATGCTGATAGTTGTGATAGGGACTGATTTAAAGAAAGTAGACTGCATAAATGTGCGACACAAACTTCATATAAGTGTATACGTTTCAATTAAGGTTACACATTATATTCTGTAATTTTTTGTATCACACATTTATACAGGAGTCATTTTCAAAAAGCTCTATTTTTCTATTAAAAAATAATAAAACTGTCACGTCCGTCAACTATCTTAGGAAATTTTACATTACTGTAGATCAAACCTATTTCCAGAACTACATTGGTGCTTCAATAAAATAAAATACAACCTAGAAACAGAGACATTGCTTGTAGCATTGCGTGTATGCAGCTTTAGCACACAAGCACTGTTATTTTAAGCATCCGTGCTGCTATGGAGGCAGTGCAGAAGCTGATGAAGTAGACTTGGGTGTAAAGGTAGATTTGTGACCATGGTTTTATTATTATCAAGCTGCTGCTGAAATATTCCTAAAAGGTGGCTTTGTGATCGTGACCGGAACAAGCCTGTATGAAAAACATAGGCCATGCATCATCTTTCACAGCCCATAAATCAGCCTTGAGCTGCTGGATGCATTATGATAAACGTTGGATGGAACCGATAAAAAAACCACAGCATCACTCATGAGTTCCTGTGGTTCTCAAGCACCGAGACTCACCAGCGTACAATATGAGACCTTCCCAACACGAAGGTGAGGGAGAGAGGGAGGGACAGAAGACGCAGTCAAATTACACAAGGAAATGTGACAAACATAGTAAACAAATGTAGTACAACATGCAAAAAGAAATTCATCCTGAAAGGGTAAAAAAGTGTAAAATAATACACTTTATGATTTATCTGTCAAGCTAATTTGACGTTATTCCTTACCATCAACATTATCAGGTCTAAAGCTGATCTTGATGCTGAAAGCCTTGTAGGCATTCTTTATGGTGGGCAGGGTGAGGTAAGACAAGGGTTCCTGGGTAAAGTATGGCATCACTCTCTCTGAAAACAGCACATAATCATATGGTCAGATAGAGAAAACTGTGCAGTTCTTACATCTTTTATTTATGTATTCAACCCTCCCTATAGTGATCTCCATTCTGTGGACTGACCGTGAACTTGAAGTGAGGTGAAGGCCTCCACTTTGCCCTGCTTGTTGGAGGCAGTGCAGACGTACGTCCCAGAATCCTCGTGGGTTACCTTGGGAACCGTCAGCGTATTGACTTCCTGGAAACACTTAGGAGGAAGCTCTCCATCCACCTAGTAACCAATCACAATAACAGTATACCATCAGCCTTAATAAATGTTAACAAAAGTGCATTCCCTTCGAGCCTGAGAAGTTTTGTAAGCATATACGTATTCTATAGTATAACACTCCATCTTGAAAACTGAAGTTTATTGAATTACGGTAGTAGTTACCTTGGACCACTTGATCTCGGGTACAGGGTATCCTGAAGCAGCACAGGGCATGACTGCATCAGACCCAACGGTCACCTCCTTAGCTTCAGGCAGCGCTACAATTTGGGGAAGGGCTGTGCAAAGAGGAAAAGGTTATAAATGAGGGTAAAAGGATAGATTATGCATCAATGTGTGTGCAAGTGTATGCATTTATCTGTGTGTGTCTGTGTGTGTCTGTGTGTGTGTGTTGGGATGGAAGTAATCTTTTTCATTCCCACAGCAATATGCACTTTTAACAATGCCAAATAGACAAGCAGCTTTGCTTTACACACCTGCTTTTACTGTTTTATTACACTGTTTGTGTGATTGTATGCGAGTCTTATGTTTATATTTATGTTGTTTGAGCCACAAACTGAATGCATTTTTTCTGTCACTACGCTATAGACAATACATTTTTTTTAATTGAATTGAATTGTGCACTCACACTGTACGTTGAGGACGACCTGTGACTGCACAGAGCCCACGTCGTTGGTGGCCGTACAGCGGTACTGTCCGGCGTCTGACTCAGTCACCTGCTGGATCTTCAGGACTCCGCCCATCACCACGATGTGAGCCGGCAGAGGCCCGCCCACTCTACTCCACTTCACCGTGGGCTCAGGGTCGCCCACTGCCTTACACTCAAACTCCACAGACGTCCCTATCATCACTGTCTGCACAGAGCTAACCACGTGGATCATCACCTTTGGAAGGGCTGGGAGAAAAAAAATATATACATATTTTATTTAATATACAGAATGGCTTTGATGAAGCAGGTTGTATACAGCTCTGGAAAAAATTAAGAGACCAGTCTGGATTTTTCTTCAATCTTTATCTCTTTATTACTTAATGGAAATGCTTGAAATTACAACATTTTTGGGGGGAATTTGGTAGAAATGTTGTCCGTAGTTTATAGAATAAAACCAAATTGTTCAGTCTACTCAAACGTATGCCTATAGATAGTAAAATGAGAGACACTGAACATTTGGAGTGGTCTCTTCATTTTTTCCAGAGCTGTTTATATTTCAGTATATTTGAATGTGTGCCCTGTTCATGGATGTGACAGACCTTGGATGGTCAGCCTGGCAGAGTCCTGGGCCTGACCATACACTCCGCTGGCTCTGCAGATGTAAACGCCTTCGTTGCTCTGCTCAAGGTTCTCAATCCTACAGAGAAATGTTAAATGACACAAGAGTAAACAAGCCATGGTTAGGCTTTTCCACACATTCACATATTACACAATATTTAAGGGACCATATCAATTGATTTGAATGTTTAAATTAATAACTAATTAAAGGATAAGTTTGGTGATATTTATAAAAATAAAATAAAAAATTAATGTCAAAAACTCTCATATCAACAGCAATAAACTCAACCTACTATCTTAAATCTGAAAGCCCATTAAATAAGTAAATGAAAGTTGTTAATGGGTAATAATGGGAGTAATGTATGAGAACATATGAGTCACCTAAGCACCCCGTCCTTGATGTGGTGGTTGTGTGGCAGCGCTCCTCCTTCCTTCAGCCACTCGATCTTGGTTGATATCCCGCCGGCTGCTGAGCAGGTGAACTCCACAGCACTGCCCTGGGCCTTCACCTCAACCTGGGGCGACACACGCACTGCCAAGGGGGCTACACAGGGGAGGGATAGAAGCATCATTTAGGTTATGTTGATGTATTGGAATATTTCTACCGCTATCATACCTCTTCAAAAGTAAATTTTCAGACAATTATAAACATTTTCCATCTACCTAGATCTGTAGGATGGAAGAACATTTTCTCTAGTGCATAACAGTTGAGTTACTCATTATTTATACCATGTCAAAAAAATACATTTAACAGCAAAACTTACATCTGACTGTGACCTTAGCGACCACTTCGCTGTTGCCCACTTTGTTGCCGGCCACACACTTGTAGCTCCCAGCATCCTCGGCAGTTGCCAGGTTGATCTGGAGATCCCCTCCGTTGACCTCGGCCCTTGGGGGCAGGCTTCCATCCAGCTTGGTCCAGCTGTAGGTCAGAGGAGGAGTGCCATGGGCCAGACACTGCAGCCTGATCACCTCCCCCACACGCACTGCCACATCGTCAGGCATAGCAGTGGCATACGGAATGGCTAGAGATATATGAGAGAGAAAAAGTTGCCAATTTTTCTCAAGAAATACACATTACACAGAAAAAGCTTTAAAGAAGGAATTTCAAATGACGATAAATGAATTCTATTTTCTGCTTAATGCCTTAATTCCCTTTATCCAATTCCGACATGTTATCTTAAGCCTGCCAAACACCAGCACACCACAAATGATTTGTAATAACTGTTGTTGTTGTTATTTTACCATTCAGGTCATTTCAATTGCATGCATTTTATATTAGTCTTTTTTTTCTGTCCAATTTTATCAATTCAATTATTCTGACATGGTTCTAGGGCTTTTTTAGTCATCTGAATGTTATTGAACACGTTTTAAGTTGTATAAATTATTCAATGTGTTCATGGTTTTGTTCCTTTCTTTATCAACTTATTGTGGGACTGCCTGTTTGCACTTCTATTTCTTGTTGTCCTTATTTTGCAATGTTTTGTTTGACTCAATGTCGTTGCAAATTAGTGTCACCTAATCAGGTCTATTTGTTTAAAACAGGATGAATATATCCCAATATAATGATGGTAGCACAACCACATCACTCACTCTCTACATCCAGCATGATGGTGGCCTCGAAGGTGCCCATGATGTTGGTGGCAGTGCAGATGTATTCTCCAGAGTCTTGGCGGCCCACACCGGGCAGCACCAGGCTGTTGTTCACTATCTTGTGTCTCCAGGGCAGAGGAGCACGCAGCTTAGACCAGCTGATGGTAGGGGCTGGGACACCTGGAAGGGGAACATATCATAAGTTGTAAGGCTCTGCTAATTCAAGATGCAAATCTAAATAAACAAGCATGACAATTATTATTTCTTGTGGCATTTAAATATAAAATATACTTTGTAGAGGTGATTTCTAGACTGTATTCAGTGCTGTGGTGCTGAATTAAATGTGCCACACATAAAGACATTAAAAAAATACTTTCCAGCTGTATAAATGAGATGTTTAGCTTTCATTACCGTGGGCTTCGCAGCGCAGCGTTGCAGTCTGTCCCTCCACTATAACAATCTCCGGCTCAGAAACAATGGCCCGGGGCATTGTGGGAATTTGAGAGCCTCCCTCGATTACGACCTCCACCTTGGTCTCGGTGGAGCCCTCGTTGTTGCGAGCTGTGCATACAAATGTGCCACTGTCTTCTGGACGTGCCGCTAGTATCTGCACAAGAGGAAAACAACGGATTTGTCTCACCATAAAAATACTCACAACAAAGCTGATTTCATATCATTTCAACTGTTCTGAACAGATGTTGATAGTGTTTTCAGGGGGATGTTACCTGCATGACTGCATTGGACTCCATGGGCACAGGGCTGCTCAGCATGGTCTTGCGGTTGCTGTCCAGTCTGTGCCATGAGACAGATGGGCGGGGCTCTCCTGAAGCCTGGCATTCCAGGTTAATGGGTTCACCCACCCTGACGCGCAGGGGTCCAACAGGTGTGACGGTGGCAACAGGAGACTCTGAGGGACACAGGCAGAATATACTATCATGGCTCTGTATCTGATCAGCCACCAGAGGGAACCTTTCACTAAGAGGCTATACACTCTATAAATGAAAAAGTAAAGAACACTCAAATTTCCAGGGCAACTGTCTTTACTAGATTTTTGAGAACTCAACATTTTCATTACATAGGAATGATGAGTTATCTCAACAAAAGATAAATAGCTGATCAAATGTAGGCAGTTTTCCTTTAATTTAAGAGTTTTAGTGTTAGCTGCAAAACTAAATAAATCTACTGCATACTGACTGACTTGTGACATTTTTAGTTTTTCCTAACTTTTTTTCTTTTAACAGTGTGGGGCGATGGGACTGATGATGATATGATGATATGAAAGGTCCTTATTATGTAGCAGATTTGTAAATGTGAGCATGTGTGTGTGCTGATATGCATGTAGCTTTACCTTTGACGATCAGAGATACAATGGTGTGGGTGATGCCGAAGGGGTTACTCGCCACACATCTGTAGGCACCGTGGTTTGCCGAGCGGACGTTGGAGATGGTGAAAACAGAACCATCAGGGCTAACTTTAGCATTATCTGAGGGATAAAGGACACATTATAACTGCTGTAGAGGCTGAGAGTTAAAGAGGCAGATTTTATACATGAAATTTAGTTTATTCATCGTGGTTAGCATTGGTCAGCCAGCGTAAACAGTTGTAAAAATGTCTTCTGTGGCCCTTGCTTTCACAAACTGGAGGGTTGGGGTTTGAAATAAGTTGGCATTTAGGAGGCAGGAGGGGTCTAATGAAAGATAATATTTATTTCCATCATGGGAAGTGTATGAGGTAGCCCTGACATGTTGAGAAGTTCTCAATCTTCGGGCTAAGACACTCTCTTAAATTAATTATTAATTTAAATCAAAAGGCATGAAGTCTAAGAAAACTACGCTGAGTAAATCTTTAGTAAATACTACAATGTACAAACACTACATTGTGTGGCCTAGCACTGTCAAATTTAATTAGCAACATTCAACACAAAGGTCCCCATAACCAAGAGTAAGGGTACTGTACATATCTGAGATTGGAAGAAACACAGCCCTAAATTTGTCACCCAATGATGCATGAGAGGAGTAAATGTATGGGTGGATTGTAGCTGTAATTGCTTGTGAATAATGACATCATAAAATCAGAAATCATTACGCAGGTTATTCATCAGTCTGTGTGTGTGTGTGTGTGTGTGTGTGTGTGTGTGTGTGTGTGTGTGTGTGTGTGTGTGTGTGTGTGTGTGCGCGTGGTTATTACCTGGCAGCGGCTGGTTGTTGGCCAGTTTCCACTCCAGTCTGACCGGCTGGGCTCCGCTGTACACTCTGCACCTGAAGCTGGCCGACTCTCCCACACGCACTGCAGTACTGTGGGGCTCTATGGCAATGATGGGGCTCTGAAGACCTGCAACAGAGAATAAAACAGTGGTTAGGGCTCTGGAAAAATTTGTCTTGGACATTAGTGTCCATGATTTCACTTTATTTAAAAGGTGCTACGAGGAACTTTTAAATATTTCTGAAACTCTCAATTATCCTCTGATGATCATAAATGACATGTTACAGCAAACAAGACCATCATCGCAAAGAAAGCTAATTTTATAACGTTTTTCTTAATGCCTTTGTCATGGGTAATCTCAGCCAGGAAGAGGGGGCAAGAATGAACACAAACTGAAAGTTCCTCAGAGCACCTTTAATCAACAAATTGTTCACAGAAACCCAAGGTGACAAATTACAATTCAATGTGGTTATATTGTGTGGGCTTCACTGGCAGAAGTAAAAGTATTCAAATGTTGCCATAGTCAAGGAAGGAGTGAATGAGGGTGAGATCATGGGACAGTAGCGAGGGAAAAAATCCCTCAATCTGAGGTCACACTGGGCTGCAGTGGAAAGTACCACTGGAAAGTTCATTCATGAAGAGAGGCAGTGTTGGTCTGAGAGCAACACCCTGACATGCTGTGCCCTTCTCTTAATGTGTTTTTTCCAGCCTCTGACATCTGCCTTTAAATGTAATTTCCTTGGTGAGAAAGTAATTACTGCCAAGTCCAATCAGACGAGACAGTGAAGTACAGATGGAACATTTGAAAAGAGCAAAAATCAAAATGCAGTTTTGGTTCTACCACCAGTTAAAGGTGGAGTCAACGATTGTGGAGAGCGCTTGTGGTTAAAATCACTTTTTGTCAAAATCAGTGAAAGCTCAATCACAATCTTCTACCTGTCTGTACTGTGTGCGCACTGAATAAAACAGCATTGGCTCTGTAAACTGGGATGTAAACAATGCGTATGTTAACAAAGGGGGGGCACCGTATCTAGCAACATGCCAGTTTACAGAGCCTAGGCTGTGTATATTAACATTGGTTCTATTTTCAGCACGCACAGTAAGAACAGGTAGCGGATTGTGAGGAGATATTAACTGATTTTGACAAAAAACTTTCTCCAGAATAGCTGACTGCACCTTTAATGAATCAGATATATGGGTCTTGGTGTTGACCAACTCACGTGAGGAAGAGGAAGTGACGGACACAGAGACAGAGGCCTGGTGGACATGAGATCCTGGGTTGTTTCCAGGGTTACCGTGCACTCGACAGATATACTCCCCTGAGTCCTCTGCAGAGGCTGACAGGATACGCAGCTGGCTGCCCAAAACCTGCACACAACAGACAAGGAACAGAGGGACTTCAGTTCAGCTTTAACTGCTAATACATAAATACTACTATCACTTGTATTGCTATTACTATTGCTGGAGAAAATACACTATATGATGCTCAAATTTGCAATATTGCCAAAATACATTTATATGTCTGTGTGATTTCATATTAAAATGTTGGTAAAACTGAAAAAAAAGGTTTATGCATTCTACAAAAGTTAATTTCAAGAATTAGCTCGCCTAAGTAGAACATACTACTGTAGGTAAAGTACGTAAAAAAATTTAATCTATACATTGGATTTAGCAAGATTAAGATCCATGCGTTAACTTGTTCATTAACTAAAAATAAGATCCTGTGATGTCAAAATTGGGAAATTCACACTAGCCCTTAACGGCATGCAAGATTGAAGTAATTAAACAGGGAGGAAAGGATGCACATATGTTTCCCATCTTGTTGCCTCTCTGTGTGATTACCTGGTGGTTAGAGGAGAGGCGTCCGCTGGCCTTGGTCCAGGTAACTTGTGGAGGAGGATTCCCCGGGGCAAAGCAGTTGAGCTCCAGACTCTGGCCCTCCTGAACGTCAGCTATGGATGGCTGGATACTGACCACCGAGGAGCCATGGTTCGCTGCACCAATACAAACAGATGCACCATACACATGTTTTTTTCCAGTAAAAGACAACATTTTTTAGATATGCTATGAATGTATTTATGGTTGACTCAATGTCTATCCGTGCTCATGTATGGGAGATACTTGTTTTGTAGGCTTTATTTTGAACATCCAATGTGGTTTTTAACTAATTTGGTTAAAAATGATTACAATGAAACCACTGTTTGAGTAACCTTTTTCTGTTTTTGTTTTTTGGATGGGGCAAAAAGTAAAAAGCAAGACAGAAGTTTTTACTTAGTATATTGGTTAGTACCAAACTTGTCCCAAAAAGGAACAGCAATTGATATATTTATTAGCTGTTAAGGGTTACTTATATAGGAGTATATATCATGACCTATCATGACATCTTACCTTTGAGCACAGTGACTTTAATGGGAGCACTGTTGGAGCCAACGCTGTTGCTACCAACACACATGTAAGTGCCCGCGTCAGACATCCTGATGTTGGGGATGAGCAAAGTACCGATGTCTGTGCGGTCCATACGGGCCTGGGGAAGACAAACCGATAAGTGACTAGATTAGATACTTATTCCATTTCCACCTTCCATACATGTACTTTTCAGAGTTATGATTTGACAACTATTTACAGCACAGACAGACACACAGCGCACGTTACTTACCTGTCTCGTGTCCCTTGAAAAAAACACAAATATGACATAGCTGACATTGTGACAGTACTAGCTAATGGCAACACAAAAGCACTACGGTGTAAACTCGAGCTGTTATTGCTACAGTTCAGTGTTTCTGTCAATGGATTTTAAATTTATGATTTCTTTTGACAGTACTTTGTACATGAAACTGTGTGCAAAGTAGTGTCAGGATTACTACAATGATTGGTGGGGTTATCATTTGTTAATGTATCATGATCAGTGATGATTGCATCTACTTCACTATTATCCTTATTCTACAGAGAAGAGGAAGAGTCGACAATGTGTGACAAATTGATCTGAGCCAAAAAGCATCATAAAGCAGATGTTCCTTTAAAATCTGAGAATATTCACTCTAGTGCTCCTGAGGGCAAAATATCCACCATCAAATATCTTAGAGCAAATATCGATTAAGAACCAAAACCCTCCATCAATTTCAACACGAGTATTGAAGAACTGTCATGAGCGAACAACAACTTGACTTGTTTGTACACTATACTCCACATGGCACTCAGAGGCCCGCCAAGGCTGAAAATGAGCTTGTTATAAAGTTTGGTAAACACCTCATAAGGGGGAGGTGAATCGGGAGAGGAGGGGAGGGGTCTGCAGGGGAGGGATTACTGTATCCGGGAGGGGGGTGTCGGGGCATCCACGGACAAAGCTGCTTAGCTCCGGCCCGTTCAACCGTGAGGGGCAGCTAAACCGAGGGCAGTGGCTGAGGCGGGCCAATGGCTCAATGTGTGTCTGAACCCATTGAGGACTTTTCAAAGCAAGCCGTTTGCTAGAGCACACAGAATTTCTGCGTGGTCGCACGGCAGAGCCCGGCTCCCCCATGGGAAAGGCTGACACAACGCACTGGCTCTCTGAGGCAGAACTAAACAGGCCCCGGAGCCCTTACGCCCAGAGTCCAGGAGGGCAGTAGCAGAAACCAGACTATAACACAATACACCAAACTTTGGGCCAAGAGTGGGGCATGGGGGGGATAGGAGTGGACAGTGGACTGCGCCTGGCACGGAGCAAAAATATGTCTGAAATACCTACAGTACCTACTGTATACTTAGGCCTGTTAATACACTCAATGGAATGATGAAGGGTCAAATGGGTGCTGACTGACTGAGGGCGCGAAACACCTCAGGGATGGTGTGATGTGGACAGTACAAGACAAAACACTATGAAACACTTTTTTGTTGTTGTTGATCAAGTATGTACGGCATGCAAGTACACGAAGAAGTCAACCAGACCTAGTTTGGTTTTTTAATGGATTTGACATTTAGTTTTTCTAAAGCGATTTAGTGAGAAGCGGTGGTAAATGAACAAGATGTGAATCAGGGACATTTGTTCGATCATGCACTTAGTGGACAACGTGTGAAGACGGTGGTCAGTGGTAGTGGACAATTGAACGTGAACTACAAGACATTGGACAAGACAGACAGCGGACATATGGACAGACCTGCAGCTCCTCAATGCGTCTCTGTAACACATCGAGACTGTTGCTTTTAAACTGATGGAAACCATGAGAGGGAATGGCCTGAGCAAAACAAAAACGTCAACACGGGATGGGATCAAAAACAAAAAGGTTGGGGTGAGGGTGGGAGGAGACAAACAGAAAGGAGGGAAAAATAAAGGTCAATTGTCAAAATGCTGCAACAGTAGTAGACAAAAAAAACTGACACAGTAAGATGAGAAAAAAAATACCATCGGCACGGGACAAACCTTGGAATGCAAGATTGAAATATATAGAACTGTGAAAATGTGATTTGAGTTACAGTTTTTAATCCACTCATGTTAAAAGTTATCAACCAGGCATTAGGAGAGCGTGAGGTGTCATTTTACCTGTGGAGGGATCTGTCCCCCGTTTTTCAGCCAGGTGAGTTTGGGGGTGGGCAGGCCTGTGGCTCTGCAGTACAGCCTCAAGGTGTCGTCTTCGTGGACTTCGATATTTTGTGGACTGACTTGGACCTGAGGCTGGCTGCCTTGGCCGCTTGGGTTAGACTCTGACCAAAGAAATGCATTGTGGTCATTCAACACTAAATATAACTCACCAATGTTGTTATAGCTTGATAGCTTATCTATTTTTCATAGTACAGTTGTTCAGCTATTGTTTTTTTCTTAATGCAATATATACAAAGATATGTTGATCGTTGACATGCTAAAATGCAGTGGTACAGTTGCACAAACAGCAAAAAAAAAAATTATTGAATTTGCTAAGCAATGTCACTTATACAGTAATCTCTCGACTTTGCTTAAAGTAGCTAACATTAGCCACCATTAAATGTTATAATAGTTTAAAAAAATTGTGACTTGAGATGCTTTGTTTTCAACTTAACCCAACCCACTTACACTGTGGGGACTTGCATTTGGAACTCCAAAAGGGTGAAATGTCCCCACAATGTAGGTGTGTAAACATATTTATTTTACCACAATTTAAATGAACACATAGCATACTTTGAATAAAGAGGGAAACCCGCGCTGTGTTCTCCCCGTGAGTATTGAGGGCCTTGCAGGTGTACTCTCCCTCATCGGCCGGGTCCACTGCTGAGATGGTCAGTACGCCACCGCGAATCACAGCTCTGGGACTCATTCTGTTCCCTGGACCTCCTGTAACAATCACACAGTATTGTCACCCTGTGGTTACAATATTTGACTTGCTATTTAACTGAATTAATCGGACTCATTAACAGAACATGTCCTTTCCACTCCAAATAACAATGCATATAACGAGAAACCAAGTTCTAAGTGGTCATACCGATCCATTCAATGGCGGGGGTTGGGTTCCCGGTCCCCGTGCAGCGAAACTCTGCCCGCTGGCCCTGCTGGACATTCAGCAGTGAGGGAGTGATGGTGGCCACAGGCTGGGCCCCCTCTGCAGCTATACACAAGGACACACACACACCCGTCAAACACAGCTCAAAATGGAGGGGATTGAGGCTTTTTTCCCAGAAGCACGTGGAGAGAAATAAAAGCGTGATAATGCGCTGATTCATGTATTGATGCGGTGTTGAGATGGAATATGAAACCATGTCAGGACATAGCCCACCCACTGTTTGGACATTAGAATTAGCTATGGGAAAGCCTTTGATAACAGTGAATTGATCAGACTGAAAGCGATTGAGAGAGTGAGTGACAGCCCCCTGCCAGTGCTTGCAACACCCTCAACCCCTTGGCAGTCTAGGTCCTGAGAGCAGATGCAAACAGATGAGATGTGGCAGGCAGGCGGGCAGGCGGGCAGGCCTTGGCATGGCCTCTTGGCATAGTGCCGTTGTCTGCGCCAGTTTTGGCAGGCTGCTACAATTCATATTCAATCCCGTATGATTCCAGGGTGACAGAGGAATATAAAAGGCCTCTTTCAGTATAGACAGGGAGGAGCATGAGGCCGTATCAGCGGGCCAAAATAACCCCCTGGGACTGGGGAGGTTGTGGCCCAGGCAGAGCTGTGACTCTCTGACCCCAGTGACAAATAAAATCCATGGGAGAAAAAAATATTTCTCTGTGGGACAAGGGCGGACATGGCGGATTTAAGTCTACACTGAAATGGAAACTCTGTCATGTTGTCTTTTTTTACCAAACTATTGGAAATGACTCAATGGTGGCACAAGATGAACACGTTAAGGTTTCACCAAAGTCGTTGCAAATCTTTCTGAAGGGAACTTAAATGTTTGATCCCAAATGGCACGGTTATTGATCCAATGGTCAAGAAATTTGTCTACAAGCAGTGACTAAATTGATATTTCTAAATCAGTTTATGCTTCTGGCTTCATTGCCGTATAGATAAGGAAGTACAATATGTTTTTTCTCACAGTTTTGACGTATGACATCTTCAACTTTAATCTTGTTTGACTTTCATCTATTAATATCACATTAACCGTTTTATTTAAAGTACACTTCCATCAGTTTGACGCGTACTGAAGCTAGGCCTGTCACACTGATCACTGGTCTGCTACCCACACTCAGATATGATGTAATGAGGTTGTTGTGATGGGGATGTATTAAGCACAGTATGATGTTTGAAGCCCAGATGACAGCTGTTTCACTGTATAGCATGTTTCCTAAGGTGAAAAAAAGGGAAAGCGCAAAAGGTGCAAAGAGAAAGAATAGTAAGGGACATCTCTTGAATCTCTTGAATGTGGAGACACTGTCAAGCCGGATAATAAAAGAAAGAATCCTCGCTCCTGATAATAACTAAGTAAATCAATCATTGGGATTTAGAAGATATAATAAAAATGTCCCATTTTCATAGGTTAGAGAGCAATAAAACCTGCTTGTAAACACAGGATAATGGATAATGTAATCCCAACCCGCTTAAAGTTACTGTATTATATTACACTTTGATTTATGTAATCAAATTAAGGTCTGTGGAATAGTACTTTATTTCTCTTCTGGTCTGAAATTTCAGGGACATTTCACTGCTTTATCCCAGAGTTATTATCAGTCCACTTGAATAATGTAACAGGTTTGTCGTCTACTAAACCAGTTGTGTGTACATTTCTGCACTATGTATAACATATATCAATATAATTTACAGTTAAGCCGTAAAATAACTGAGCTTTTTTAATTAGGTAAACTTGACTCCACATTCATGGGGAGCCGCCCATAAGAATGAACATGCACTTTTTTTCCTGCAGTAATGGACCACAATGAACCCAAAGAGCCAGGTAGGAGCCAGTAATGCCCATGTACAATCCAAGCATGCACCCTTAACAAGGACATGAATTTAGTGAATTAATGATATACTAAATATCAATTACTAGATACAATAAAAAATGTCGTGTGTGACAGGGAAGGTAAAGAGTTTCTCTATATGCTTGGTCGATTGTACATGGGTGCTACCAGGCCATCACCAGTATATCCATGCCGCGGAACATGAGCGCATGCAATGACACAGGGAGAGAGAGAGAGGGCGGGTCCGTCTAGGGAGCCCGGAAGAGAGGAAACCATGCCCATGCGGACTTACGCTTCCTGTGTCCTTCAAACATTTCATAGGCTGTGTAAAACATCTGAGTCTTTGTGGCCTCTGGAGGTTGGAGTTGCAGGGAGGAAAGAATGGATGGATGAAGGGAGGGAGGGAGGGAGGGAGGGAGGGAGGGGGACACGTAAACTGACAGGTCAGGTTTTTAAAACTCAGGATAGCAGCAGTTTACCTCCCAGCTCCCCCCGGAAATACGTATCCATCTTATTCAAATTGGGGCCTGCTGTGTGGTTTTGTCCAATTGATTTCCGAGATGTAGCACACAGACGGTGTTAGACATGCGAAACAAATCATCAACTTGAATCAAACTGTCACCAACCATTCTCCATTTTAGCTCGTGATTCATTAAAATCTCTCCTGTTCAAGAATTGTTCAATCATGATGGTTGGTGCCATTTTATTCATAGTTACTCTATGTCCATCAAATTCACACACTTACCTTATATATTTAAAAATAAATACTGTTAATCCAAGTTATGTTAGTTTAAGTAATAATTTGTTATGTTGCAAGATTCTACACCAACCAAACACCAAAAACAACAATGCTTCGTAATGCTTCTTAGGCTGTGGATTCAAAATCAAGATGCACTGTCACACAGACACACACACACACACACACACACACACACACACACACACACACACACACACACACACACACACACACACTTCATGATAATGACTGGGCAGCAACACAAGGACAGATGAATTTTTGCAGGGTAGCCACACATGGGACATGCAGGTTAGTAGCACAAAGCAATTTTAAACATTGAAACATTTCAGCTGTGTTAAAAAGCTGACATATACAGCTTGTGGTTATCCTGAACTCATTAAGATAATGTACATATTTGAAACCCCATCCATTAATTAGCAAATCACTTTGATCCAATTGTCGTTATTTTAATCAATTTTTTCTCTTTTTCACAAAATATTTTCACAGTTAAGATAAATACATTACAATGTGACACGTGTACAATACATCAGTATGGTATTCTCTCAATAAATGAGTACGAGTCAATTCTTTACAGAAAGCACCTCTGGGTATATTTGCAGTAATATAGCCGTTGAATCTGAATAAACAGTGATTTTAAATGTGACCTGTGATTGTCGAGGTGTATGCTGTTCTAAGATATATTTAAAAAATATTTTCTTTCAAAAAAAAAAATGCAATTGCCTAAATGTAAACACATATTATGCAACTGTATTGCATTCACATGACCAGTTCTATTGAAGAAAAAAAAGAAAAATACCAAAGTGAAAATAAAATTTTAACAACATTTCTGATATATTTAATTTCATTGATAACATATTTCATTACATCAAAAAAAAAAGAAAATGTGCCAACAACATTGGAATGATGTAAATAATAAAATACCGTAATATACAATTGTAGATGATTATTGACAAAATTAGCATTTTTCAAGTCAGATCTCGAAAATCTTTGCACCTAAATCTGACAATTATAAAGCTATACAAATAGGAACGACTAGAGGAATGAAGGAGTAATAGTACAGCAGTAAAAGAGGACGTTTTAGAAAGTGAATTCAACCACAGGGTTAACCAACTGAATGGCTAATAGCACCAATTTTTTTTTTTTTGTAATTGACATTCATGTTTAGAAAGTAGAGTAACACAGCAGACAGTAATTTCAGTGAGGGGAGTACTGTAAAAGTGGACACAATACAAAATGGGATTCTTCCTAATTCTCCTCTCCTCCAGATACACTGAAGTCCTCTTTGAATGTCAGTCGCAGAGTCACAAAAGCACCAATGGCGGCATCCACATTCCAACCTCATCATGAAAACACTGCAGCTCTATAGGCGTGGGAGGGCCCCTGGGAGCCCAAAGTTTTAAAGACACCAGCCCCAGCACCCTGCTAGTGAGACCGCTAACAGTAGAAACCAGCGACCACCACCAAGTCATTTAACCCAAATAAAAAAACAAGAGGAAAGAAAAAAAAATCTGCAGTATAGCTTCAATAGAGTGTTTGGTGGAAAGTATAACCCATTAATCACTGATCCAAAGTGGAGCTCATTTGGCCTTAGTGTAGTGGACGGGGCATGTCTTTGAGTGTCCATTAGGTAAGGCGAGACACGGCAAGCTTTGGTAAATGTTGAGATTTTTTTTTTACAATTTTGCTTCCATCAAAAAAGAATCATACTTTTATTTCATACTTTAAGATACACTTTGTTCTTAAAAACATGCAGAAAAGGCATTCTTATGTTGTAAAAAATGAAAATGGAATAAAGAGTTTAACTTTGGCTTCATCCAACATCTAGATTTTTGTTTTTAAAGATATGCAAATTAATGCATACTTAGGTATATATTGGCAAATATTTCTGAAAAAAAAGTACATAAAAAACTAATAAAAAAAATAAATAATTGTTTGTAGGATGATGTAAATGTAAAAATAACTCATCAGAATACTATATGATCCTACAATAAAGCATAAAAAAAAATAATAATTGGAAAAAGTAATCAACTGGCAAAGTTTTAAAAACGTTACCCTATTCACCTGCATTGTCTTGCCTTAAACGTAAAACTGCTTAGCGCTGCAAAGTCCTAAAGGTTATCTGTGAACATTTTTTAAGCTTCCCTTTAAGTTCTAACCAAACCCACAAGCTGTATTTCTTCATATAAAGCCAAGGAAAAAAACACTGATCAGAGACATACAAGCGGGTTAAAAAAAAATAGGCGGTGAGAGAAGCTGGATTGGCAGTGTGATAGTAAGACATAACTTATGTGCTGGTATCTGAGAGCAAAGCGCAGAAGCATTTGGGGAGTTAGGAATGCAAGCGTATTATGCTAATGCACGATGAGAAAAATGCAGCAAAACAGGGACGCATGCACCACTGCAAGCAAGCTGGAGCAGGGGATTCAAGTTTAGAGGTTTGTGGGGGGTGGGAGAGGGGACTACAGGAGCCAGAGCTGGTAGGGGTAGTAGCAGGGGGGGTGATGGGTAAATGGAATGCGCTGCCTAGGATCACGAACCTGGCACGTAGAGGCCCAGGACGGCATTGCCCTCGTCCATGGCAAACATGTTGGAGCCCGTGCAGACGTAGACTCCCGCGTCCTCCGGCTGCACGTTCTGAATGGTAAGGATGCCGTTGAAGTCCATGGCCCGGTTGGGCAGCTTGCCGTTACCCAATCGGGTCCAGACCAGGGTGTAGGCTGGGGACTGTGGAAGGGGGGAGGGCAGATAAACACACACATAAATCACAAGAAGCATGTGATATCATATCCTTGTTGTGTTTTCTTAGCTTGCAGCATCATGGCAACACAAGCAACAATACCAACATGTATTTTCCATTAGACATAATTCTCTTTGGAATAGTAAGAGAAAATTTCTTAATTGAAATATTCAAGCAATAATAAGCTTGCATTTGGGGACATTCACTTTCATGCTCAGAATAAGATTAGAAGATCAATTCCACTCTCCAGTACGTTTACAAAATATGAAACTAGCATAGCGGCATAAAGACTTCCCCCTGTTTCCACCCTTAATTCTAGCTAAGCTAGTCAGCAGCTGGCTCAAGCTTCAAATCTAAAAAATAAAGATATGAAAGTGGTATATTCTCCTCTGACTCTAGGCAAATTTCCAAAAATGTCAAAGTATTATCTTTAAATGAACAAGCATTAGTCAGTGTTACCTTGCTCTTTGCAGTACAGATGAAGCTGACAGTAGAGCCCACCCTGATAGTCTGGGCCTTGGGCTCCTCCACTGTCACCTCAATGGGTTTGGTTACGACACCTGGTGAATTGCAGGGAGACAGTTACAATATACTGATTATTAAAAAGCCCAGTTAGAATTGTGCACATTACAAAATTAAAGCAAACTGTTCATCACTAAAAAAAAATCTAAAATTCTATTCAGTTTTTATGGTTTCATAACACCAGTAGAGCTTGTTTGTACTTTCAGTTACTTTTAATGAAGGTACACGTGGAATATAAATATAGAGCTGTTTAACTGTAGCAACTCTGCGTATATTTAAAAATCAAACTCCAGATCAAGGCCATGGTGCTCAGCAGGAAACAGATGGATTGTCTGCTACAGGTAGGGAATGAGTCCTTACCCCAAGTGAAGGAGTTCAAGTACCTCGGGGTCTTGTTTTCGAGTGAGGGAACAATGGAACGTGAGATTGGCCGGAGAATCGGAGCAGCAGGGGCGGTTTTGCATACGCTTTACCGCACTGTTGTGACGAAAAGAGAGCTGAGTCGTAAGGCAAAGCTTTCGATCTACCGGTCGATCTTTGTTCCTACCCTCACCTATGGTCATGAAGGCTGGGTAATGACCGAAAGAACGAGATCGCGGGTACAAGCGGCCGAAATGGGTTTTCTCAGGAGAGTGGCTGGCGTCTCCCTTAGAGATAGGGTGAGAAGCTCAGTCATTCGTGAGGAACTCGGGGCAGAGCCGCTACTCCTTTGCGTTGAAAGGAGCCAGTTGAGGTGGTTCGGGCATCTGGTAAGGATGCCCCCAGGGCGCCTCCCTAGGGAGGTGTTCCAGGAGCGTCCAGCTGGAAGGAGGCCTCGGGGAAGACCCAGGACTAGGTGGAGAGATTATATCTCCACACTGGCCTGGGAACGCCTCGGGATCCCCCAGTCAGAGCTGGTTGATGTGGCCCGGGAAAGAGAAGTTTGGGGTTCCCTGCTCAAGCTGCTGCCCCCGCGACCCGATTTCGGATAAGCGGTTGAAGATGTATGTATGTATGTACTCCAGATCAAAACCAAGCCTCCTCAACCTCAGATGAAAGCAATTACGAAAGTCAGTGTCGGCAAATAACTTTTTCAAAGACACTATAAAAGCTTAAATAACCACATTAATATTAAGGGACAGGTCTGATTCATCAGACTTTTTCCTTCTTTTTACAGCTCAGTTGTGAATATTTTATTCCAGCACCTTCAGAAATACCAAGTACCTCAAGTCCAAATAGCAAGAATGCTCCACACACCAGTAAAACTAAACTGAAGAATGAGTTCGTACATAATCATTGGGTAAACAAAAACACATGGATGGTTTCTTTCTAGTGTGCTGTAATCAGCTGAATGAGGGAAAAGAATATTTTCTTTATATGGCAGTGAGACAATACACACTTGTGACAACAATCTCAGCACGGCTCCTGTTGCTGCTGCGCTGGTCTCGGCAGGTACACACGTAGACGCCGGCATCAGTCGGCTGGACGTTAGGGAAGTACAGCTCTGCTCCTGCACACACACACACACACATACACATACACACACACACACACACACACACACACACACACACACACACACGAGGTGTCATATTATCACATGACATGTCATCCTTCATGTACAGTATTTCAACAATATGCAATCTGTGTATTCGGTTAAGTTAAAGCTGCACTATGCAGTTTCAAGGGAGGGAGATTTGTTTACATTTTAAGAGCCGTCAGTTAGTTTACAAAACATATTTTCTTTCCATTTAATTCTTAGTATTTAGGAAAGTTTGTTTATTCAGTCAGAGAATGTAAATTAGAAAATGTTCACTTCTCTGGCACGGCCAAAGTTACATAGTGCACCTTTAAATCTGAACTAAAAAAATACATATCAAAACAGTAGAAAAGGTCCATAAAACATACTTTAGTAGCATTTTTTGGTGGGATCTACCCGATTTGATCATATCAATCCATCCCACACTGGTTGTGGTCATGTGTGCTATAGAGTGTTCCATTAAATACAGTCATTGGCCGTACCTTGTCTGCGCCTGTCAACGCTGCCGGAAATGTGTCGCCCGTCCTCCCGTGACCAGTGGAAATAGTGTGGAGGAGAGCCGGTCACCTGACAGCGCAGAGTGACAGGGCCACCCGGGGATGCCAGCACCTTCTCTGGATAGACCTTCACCACCAGGGAGGCTGCAGCTGCATAAAGGGCACGAGTCACAACAAACAACAACATCAGGACTGCTCTTGTCTCGACCTGTCAATGTCCCTGTGTTCTTTTCTTGTGTTTTTATGTTTTCTTTTGTCTCCTGTTTTATTTTGGTAAGCAGTGTTTGCGTGTGGACTAAAGGCCAAATTGCACAGAAAAAAGATACGCTTACAAAAATACCCGTGTACGTGTGGACTCCACACACGAGACTATTTGTGTCCTTGTCATTACTATGTCTGTGTCTGACTGGCGGCCTTGTTACCCTGTTTTGTTTTTGCAACAGTCAGATTGGTATTTCATCAAGTGAGCTCAGGCACTAAGCTAGACTAATATAATTATAGGGAAAATATGTTTATTCACTTTCTCACCTAAAGTTAGATTAGGAGTTTGATTACACCCATATGTGGAGGAACAGCTCACATGGATACATCCAAAAGTTACTAGCAATCAATACCAGATTACCACTACCTCTACAAGGTGACTTACGAAATCCACACATTATATTTTGTTTGTTAACCCACACAAATACCAAAGTGTAATAGTACAAATTGTGGTTTTTGGAGGGGTTATTCCATGGATTATTTATAGGCTTGGTGCAGTGACGTAATGCATTTTCTGCTGATATTTCTACTGTAGTGAAATTTAGCCTTACCATCGTATGGATGACACTTCTCCCTCTGTTGTGGGTTACCAACATATCCAGGAGCACAACTGATGGAGGTATAAAAAAACAGACACAGAAACAAGACTTTGAAACACAGTAAAGTCAATGACAATGTTTTATGCACATCCAGTTTTGATTTTAATTATTGTACCAATTAGTAGTCAGGGCAATTTATTAAAAACGATCTCCCGGAAATAAATGAAGTAGCTGTTTCATCCGACACCAAAAGAGAAAGTTAAATTCTCTTACCGCTCACAGTACTGTCCAGTGTAGCCAGGCTGACAGGCTGTACACTGGTAGCCTCCATTGCCAAGGCTCTCACAGGTGGGGGAGAACCTGTTACAAGAGGTACACACACAGACAATTAGCTAAGCGGCAAAGCAGAGATGAGGTTTAACATCAACTCAGGCTACAGCGTTTTTACTAAAACTGGGCAACAAGATCTTGATTTAGGAAAAAAGTGAGGACACAAAATCAAGTTGATTTCAGTGGGAAAGTGAATATGCAATATATCATGTTTGCAGGTAACAGGTTAATATTGCAACTGAAATAAACAGTCCAATTTGCTGTAAACAAGAGCAAGTGAGCCGGCCACAGAGTTGTCTTGAGCTATATATAGAGGGGGGTATGTGAGGTCTTGGTGTCCGTGCCAGTACTCACTGGTTGTCTGGGTCAGTGTGAGGGCAGGCGCAGGGCTGGCAGTCCTCCGGAGTGCCAACAGTGGGGTCACCGAAGAAGCCGGGAGCACACTGCTCACACAGCTCACCCTGGGTGTTATGCAGGCAGCTCTGGTAGCAGAAATTAATGCTCCTGTTTAGACATCTTAAATATTTTTGTATGTCTGATTACTGTTATTTATTTAGTCCTTTCTGTTGTCTGGAAATGTTAAACAGTTGCCTCTGCCTGTCTTGACCAGTTCTCCTTTGAAAAATACATTCTTAATCTCAAAGGGACTTAACCTAGTTAATTAATGGTTAAATAAAACAAATAAAAATCATCTGCCAATATCATCAAGGCATTAAAGTCTAGCGAAAAACAACACCAATGTCAGTCTAATAAAATTCTTTATACCGTGCAGATGCCAGTCTCAGGGTGGCAGGAGTCAGAGTGGCCGTTGCATTCACAGAGCTCACAGTGGCCCAGGTATAAGCCTCCTCCAGTGCGTGTGTATCCAGGTCCACAGTCCTTAACACATGAGACATTATGTGATTTAGACAATGATACAACAATCGATATTTTAAAGTGGTAGTGTTTTTACGACGCCAGCTGTTGTTCCTGGGTGAGTGTACCCGGACAAAGGCATTAAGAAAAACTATAGAAAACAGCGTTCTTTGCACTGATGGTCTCGTTTGCTGCAACATGCAATTCATGATCATCAGAGGAAAAAATTTGACTGTTTCAGAAATATTTTAAATTTCCTCATAGCTACTTTAAATGAAGCACACAGTCAATAAAACTCAAATCACCTGGCAGGAGAGTCCCTGGTACCCGGGTGGGCAGCGGCACTGCTCCACCTCTAAGGCCTGGGCCAAGCCGCTGTAGTTGGGCACGGCCACTTCCATGTTGACGTCAAAGATGCTGGAGGATCTCATCTCAGTGGAGTAGGAGGCTCGGATCAGGATGTCGTCCAGATCACCCAGAACCATCATCAGGTGCTCTCTGGTGGCCGGCATGCCGTCAGGACGACGCCAGTTTTCCTGCAAAAAAAAATTGAAAAAATTGTTTTCTTGTGCAAAAAGAAGTGTATTTATTTTTATATATATTGTGTGCTTTATTTTTCATTTTCTTTTCTTTTATGGTATTTTATCCATGTTTTTATGTTAATTCGCTTTATATTTCAATGTAAAGCACTCTTGTTGCAATGCCTGTATGTCATTTCTTTATTGTAGCACTCAAGCAATGGTGGTATACAAATAAAGCTAATGTTTATATTCTTATTAGAAATAAATGTGTGACTTTATTTTTGATAAATAATAATTCATAACGTGATCATTCCTTTAATATTTCCTGCAAGAAGATAAAACGTTTGCTTGCGTTTCTGGAGGAACGTAAGAAACCAGCGGCTGGATTCAGTCACGGGTCATTTCAAACAGGCTTTCTGTTGACTGTATTAACAAGGTTATAATGATCCACTCACCTCTCTAAAGACAACCTCAAACTGGTGTGTCTCTCTGCCTCCCTGCTGCCTCCTCTGCCACGTCTGACGGGCCACCAGAGTGATGTCGTTACCCTGCAGGAACAAAGATGACAGGTGAGTCAATGCTACACATGCATAAAACCATGGAAGATAACAGTGAATGAGCATTAGGGAATACTCACAATAATCTGGACGTCACCATCGTCGAGCAGTGTTCCTCTTGGTCCGGCCACGTAGGAGATGCTATATTTGAGCTTACCGCCGTATGACCCAACCTAAAACAAGGTTACCAGGGGATAGGCTTTAGGTCATTATCGTTTACAGTGCTGAAAAATCGATGCCAGATGGATCCTTGGGGCGGTGCAAAGTGTGCCTTTACAAGGATGTGAGGGAGCAAACTTTATGAAAGGAAACACACAGTAATAGTACACAGTAATTCTTGTTGTAAGCAACAGATTGATTGTGTGTGGTGGATTATGTGCATTAAAACTTACATTTGTCATAGTAACGTGGCACAAGACAGGTAGAACAACTAGAACAATGTAGTCAAGGGTCAAGAGGACACTTTGAGGATGGTTAATCATGGACATGTGAGGGGATGAGTGATGAGGGGATGAAGGGCAGTAGGGAGGCTGGCTGGTGGATACTAAAGGTGTTGTATTATTTTTGTGACCACAAAGGTCAGTGGGGGACGCCAGCCCGATGTTTACACAGTTACCTTATCCCCTGTGAACTGATCTGGGAGCTGCCAGTAGAGCAAGTCATCCTGCTGCAAGCTGAAACCTTTGTAGACCAGAGCGTACTGAGAGGCAGAGGAGGAAGGAGAAAGCATGAGAAAAAATAAGCCCGAGATGGAGGGAGAGAGAGAGCGAGAGAGAGAGAGAGAGAGAGAGAGAGAGAGAGAGAGAGAGAGAGAGCAGAATTCACAAGCAGACAAGAGAAGCAGTACAAGCAGTACAAGCATGCGGAAGAGTAACGCCCGACAGGAATTTTGGGACAAACGTGTGGCACACTACTCTTTCAATTACATGTTTTCTACTGCCAGCGTTATTGAAGGCTCCCGCTGATGGTTGGATAATAGCATCCATTTAAGTCACACTGTGCGTTTACTGACAGCTAAAAAACATCAACTTCCACTGTCTGTAATGGGGGAAAAATGAAAGCCTTATAAGCGCTTCAGTAAGAGGCTGTGTTAAAGCAGACAACAGCATAATGACAGAGCGTGGTAGAAACAATGTCACTCTCAAGTGGACAATTACAGTGACAGCACTGAGTGGGTGCTATTTGCTTAACAATAGTAAATACTACCCAGTCAAGAAGTGGAACTGTGTGAATTATCTTCTCTTTGTTAACTAAATATTGTCGGCATTACTTCACTATAGAACACAGTTCTAATCTGTTGTTAGGTGCTGTTATGAGTTTCTGAACTAAACATTAACTGCCCTGGACAAACAAACTGAGGACGGCTGGTTGTTAATTAACTTTATAAAGCTTTACTATCAAAGACAAAGGCCAGACATGAAGTTCACACAGTCGTTCATGCCACTGTCTACCTTGCTGCGGCCGCCAGAAGAGCTAGTCTTGCTCACTGTGTTCTTGCTCTGTTGATCCACATCACGGCCACATCCCAAAGAGAAATACAACAAGTCACCAATATGACAAATAAACAAACACAAAAAGTCTTGTAAACCTTAAAGCCTCTGGAAACCTGCTCTAAAATAGTTAAAAAAATCAATATTTGATATCAAAGTTAGGTGTCTCAATAAGCTTTTACAAAGATCTGATTGAAAATAAATGTTCATAAATATAATAAAACTGAGTAAAAAAAACTGATGTATTACTGTCTAGGCCATTTGACAGGTCTGTGTGGGCATGGCAACATTCATTGAATTTATAGAATGTTCGGGCAGAGAACTGCTGTGACTGGTTCAAAATATGTATTGTGTAATAAGAATGAATTTCTGAAGGTAAATCAAACTTCAGATGCTTACTTTCATGCAATTAAATTACATTATTAGAAGGACTTTTTTTAACAGGGGCTTTAATGCAACCTCTGACAGAGTGTACCTGCAGATGCGGAGATTGGCCTGGGGAATAGACTTGGGGCCTGGTCGGCCTAACTGAAGAGGACACCGCGGACGGACGAGCAGGGGGGCTCAGGTTACGCAAAGACCAGCGAGATGATGAGGAAGAGGAGGAAGAAGAGGAGGAGGAGGAGGAGGTAGGGACTCGAGAAGAGGAGGAGGAAGAGGAAGATGAAGAGGAAGAAAAGGATTTGGAGGGAAAGAATGGAGGGGGACCGGCTCGTCCATTGGAGAAGTTACCAAAAAGCGCCCAGATCTCATCGTCCAGCTTTTTGACATCTGCCTGTGGAGGCTGAAGAAGTGGGGTACCGGAGATACAGAAGACACTTAACCATGGGAACAGTCAAATAGATGGAGACTGGGGTTTTAAAATGTTCATATCGTTGTGAGGAGGTAATCATGCCGAGTCATGCTTTTTAGTCAACGATGCTTGGATGTGCTTTTTCGCAAAACAAGGCTCTGGTCAATTGTTCTCAATCCAAACGGTCGGGTAAGTACAGGTAAAACATAAAAGTACAACAACGTCTTGCAATGTAGAAACATTTTGCCTGTGACTTTGAATACCAACTCCGACCTCTTCAAGACCCACACTTGTGCAAATGTTCACACACAGTCTGAAAACATGCTCCTACTGTACACTGTGACCCTTCATCAAATCAAGGGGATTCTTCATGCTGCCATAGCTATATACTGTCTGTGAGTGTATTTATTTCCATTAACATCCTAAAATTTTGAGTGTGTTAGCTTTATCCCTATAAGAAATACTGTGCGTCAACTATTTTCATTAGACGTGCGAGTGCTACGTTTGCAGTTCATACCAAATACCTGGCTAGCTCTTTTGGACCTGTGGCTGTCTTTACGTTCAGAGGCCATTAAGTTCCAGATGGAAGCATCCTTCCTTAGCCGCTCCTCTGGCAAGTTCGAGTCACTCTATTGATGTGGATAAAAGCAGGCCCCTTTGATCACTTTCCTTATCTCTGAGCTGACGGTATTTGGGGAGTGTTATGGTAGTGTTCTTCGAGCAAAGTTAAACTGTATGAAGCTCTTAAATGGACCGTTAATGATCAATCCATTTACATGGATCCTGTGATGTGGAGCAGAAGGCGGTTTCTGTGTGCAATATGGTATGTAAGAGGTCAAATCTAGGTGCCTGGTGGTCACCTTCAGCCACATACACATACAATGCTGTAATACACCATGCTTGCAATACACATTTCAGTAGACATCAATTAAACTATTAAAACCATTAAACATGATGTGTATCCATAATGCAAGACGAAACAGCACATAAAAAGTACAATGTGTGACATGATACACAATGCCACATCAACAGTTACTCAAACATGCCACACAGCACTGCACTTAAAAACAAAACCTTCAGTCACAACACGACAGCCCATAACTGGCATTACTGTACCTGCTCTGCTCGTTTCATGCGAGAAAACAAAGAATCTTTCTACAGAGAGTTCAGGGGCACAAACACATGGAGACCCATGTTATGTATGTGAACATTGAGGCCATTCAATCTGTGCACATAATTTTACCCTTTGTAGTTCACAACCCGTTTAAACTTAACTTGAATATTATTTTTTGAAAATATCTGATGATACGATAAAGATATCATGAAAATAGAAATCACGATAAGTTACTGTATTATTATTTTTTAGCACAGCCCTACTTAAGACACAGATTTAATAAGAT
Organism: Hyperoplus immaculatus; assembly: GCA_949357725.1. NCBI lineage: Eukaryota > Metazoa > Chordata > Actinopteri > Uranoscopiformes > Ammodytidae > Hyperoplus > Hyperoplus immaculatus. The sequence goes on from OX442360.1 coordinate 28,531,416, forward strand.
GAAATTAAACATAGCAGTCTGAAGAACACAAGAGAAGTCGGCAGGCAAAATTGGCTTGAAAAAACAGAGGTTTGAAAAAGGAAGGCAAAGCAGCGAAATTGAGGCAGAAATATATAATAGGCGATGGCGTGGTCTACAAGTTTCTGATGAGTGTTTGGTCAACCCCATCTATACAATGTAAAGGGGCCCATGGTTTTGCTCTGGCTACTTCCACTGATGTAACCGCTGCATGTGCTCTTTGCTACTGACCTTGTCTCCCTGGTAGACCTCGGGAAGCTGCCAGTAATGAGGCTCCTGTCCCAGGTAGTCGAAGTTACTGTAGGACAGCTGAGTGCCTTCAGTGGAGATCTCCACCGTGAAGCCAGTGGCGATGCGGTTGGTGCGTTGACGGTTCACCAGAGCGAATCCCTGGAAGTTCCCTGGTGAAAAGACTGTGGACACCTGAAAAAACACACATTAAACATGGCAATTAATCTCCAGTAGAAGATATAGTAGAAAAAACTTGCAAAAGCAGGTGCATGGGGATTCTTGTGTTGCAAGTCATTTAAGAAGTCAGCACCAGTGCAAAAAAGGGTTTTAAGTTTCAATATGTCTTAATACTACTATCAGTTGATTGACTTGTCTGTTATTGTTTTGCTCCCAAACCATAATTTTTGGATATGCCCTTGTAAGGCTTACCCTAAATGTGAAGTCTATGTGTGACCTTATACACTTCACATTTCAAACCCTGTTAGGTCAGGCGAAATGCTGAAAGTCAAGAGTTTTTCCCTGCAGCTATTCACTTAACAGGACAGCGTGGGTGCACAGAAATAATTGCCTACATGGGGAGATCAGTCAGTCATTCTCTGACCAACCACCACTTATGAATGTAATCTCACTGGCTTGGAACCACTTAAGAGGGTGAATTTAGACCACACACATATGTCTATCTCTAAGGTACATGTTTAAAGGTCACCTATTATGCAAAAAGCACTGTCTCAGTTTTCAACATTAATATGTGTCGCAGGTGTGTTCACAGACTACAGACCTTTTGTCAACTTCCAACTTTCTAAAAAACCTGTATTCCAGAACTGTAGTGGATGTTATGACATCATAACAGGAAAAGCCACGACCCCCCCATAACAACTTAACCCAACATCCCCAGTTATCCCCTGAATCTAACCAGCAGTCCACCATATTGAGCTCACGGGTGGTGCTTGTGTCCATTCATGGGTGTTGCCAATTAGAGCAGACTGGGCTTTATGAAGGCGGGGCTTAAAGAGATAGGTGCTAAAACAGAGCATTTCAGACAGAGGCTGAAAATAAGAGATTCAGCTATGGCATGTGAGAAATATAACGTTTTTTTTGGACAGTACATTGTGTAAACAGTTTCTAGGAGAAGCCCAAATTTTGAATCTGAAAATGAGCATAATATGTTACATTTAAATACCTTTCTAATATGATTTCTGCTACTGCGTCTAGCTTTTTTAACTTACATTTGGTTTGGGAGGACAGAGGTTTTAAATGTTCTGTCACTGTGTCTTGTAGCATTCAAAGGCCTTACCATGTCTCTGAAATAGTTAGAGCTGGAGCACTGCTGAGTGACGCCCATACAGAAACAGGATAGGCAGCCATCTTTGTTTTCCTGACCAAGATGGAAGTGTCCGGGCTTACAGTTGGCGCAAGACGGGCCTTCAACGTTCATCTGAAAACACAATTCGGGAAATGACATACAAGGCAGTCCATTGTAGTCTGCCTTAGAAGGGGGAAGGAGGATACAAAAGGAAACAACGACTAGAAAATAATTGGAAAAAGTGTCTTTGGTTGGTTACCTTGCAGCGGCACACACCACCATTGCAGTTTTCCATTCCTCTTTGGTCACAGTTATAACAGTTAACTCCATTGCCGCCAACAGTACATGTCTGTCCAAGCTGCGGGTTGCCAGTGTATCCTTGGGCACATCTGAAATAATAAAATAAAACAATGGGTTTAAGTCACTATTTTCCAGCAAAGGGGATATACATTTGAACCCAAAGCCCAATGAGGCAGGAAACTGGAAAGTCTGCATGATAAGATATATTAGATGTATCATGCCTAGGAGTCTTCCTGGCCCAAGCCAGACCTTCCCGACAGACAAAGGGCTGAGTCATTCAGACAAGGTGCAAACAAGTAATATTCATACAAAAGCAACAGTCTAATATGCTGATACATTGAATACAAACAGTTTTCCCAGAAAACAAAGATAGTCAAAATTATGAAATATTGCTTGCATTGGAGATGGATGAAGCATAGCCGCTGCAAAAAAGAATACAATTCAACATGTCTCAGATGTTGATTCCATCTCTCATATGAGTGTGGTACAGCTGAAATTCAAGAACACCTCTGCACCGGAACAGAAAAATTAACATTTAAAGAATCACAAAAAAAAGAACCGTTTCAGGAAAAAAAAGAGGCAAGGATAGTTGATATAATAAGTCGCAGAAGAAGACAGCAAGCTGCTACAGAGGGAAGATATTTCAAATGTTGCTACAAAAGCAAAGCAATTCACCTTCAATCCAAGCAAACATCGCCGCTGCCACCAGAGCAAAGGCTAGTCTAACCACAGATCTAACCCGAGGACAGCTGCTTTCAGTCTTACCTCACCTATCCTCTGGTAGGTCCGCAGGTCAACAGCAAACAAGAGGACTTCCCTGCTAAAAACTTGCTTTGGGGAATCGTATTCAAACCAGCTCCTAATATGTACAGTATTTTCTAAGATGTAGTTAACTCAGTCCTTCCAGTCAGTGTTGTTTTATAGATTTAAAAAGTTGCATTACTTAGAATAGAAAATACATCAAAATAAATATACGTAGTCATGTGAAAAAGCTATAAAAAAGGTCCAAAATTAAAGGCTATTAAGAAAAGACAAACAGCTCATGATAAAAAAAAACACAACATGACTCACATTAGATTAATACTGAACTGAACAAATCAAACAATTTCACAAGAACATTTGAAACGTGTATTTTTCATAAGAATGACATAGAAATTATCTTGAAAACTGGGTCCGTGCATTCCTCACATCTCTACGTATGCTGACGATGTGATAGTTGTTTAGTGATACACCAAACCTTGGTGCTGCTAATTGAAATATTGGGGGAAATGCTTTGGTATGGACAACTTCTGGCAAGATTGACATGAAACTAACTAAAGATATCCATGGTCTGGAAAAGATGAATCCAGTTTTTTTTAAAAGGTATTTGCCATATTAGTTTAGCGTGTTAACATATTAACTTTAGCTAATTAGGTGCTAGGTGAAACATCCGGCAACATTCTTTTGATTCACCTGCTTAGGACCATAATGTATGTGACAACTTTCATGGCAATGCCACAGTCTGAACAAAGGTGTTGGAACAACAGATAAAATACTGCCATTACAAAAGACGTATGCTGTTTTTCTCTTCCAACATTCATATTTATAAAATATGCTTATGTTCTTTAACCTATTTACTTTTCTTTTTAAGGCAATCAAATCAAAATAGAACATAATAAGGCTTGCTTGGGGATTCAAAACATTCAGGTTTCAGCACCGGCATGAACTGCAAACAACCTATCTTAAAATCAGAGAGTAAATAAAAATGGTCTAAAAAAAGGGGTGGGGATGATGCTTTTAAAACTTGAGGTAGTCCGCTTATAACACAATGGACAAATGTATATGTACATAAGGAGGTTCTAATGCTAAGCTATCTCTTCATAGAGGGATTTTGTGCAATAATAAAATACAACTTAATAGCCATTTGTATCAAAATCACAATAACACATCAGGAAGACATTAAAGATCTGGAAAGTACACAGAGTCATAAAATCAATCCCTTCATAAAGTTCCATTGACGTAATAGCAGTAACAGACAGTATAAATATCAGGATCCAAGCCTACAGATATAAACAATGATAATAAAAAAATATAATAATAAAACGTAACAGTTTATTCCCAGTCGTCAGGGATGATTTTGATAGGAATGGCCAGCCTTCCCAAGACAACGTGAAGAGAACCGTCTTGACTATTTTTCTGCTTTGGAGACTTGTAACCCCCATTTAAGAGTTTCAGTAGGTCCAAAACACCAGAATTACCAGAGTTTTTCCTCTTTTTCTGCTTTGGTTTTTTAGTCAACTTGGTTTTAGTGGGAGGTGATTTACCTTTGGATGTTGTGTAAGACTTCTTTGCACGTGTAATCTTGGTGGACTTTGTGGTGGTAGAGGTGTTCTTTGCAGAATTCTTAGTTTTGTGAGAGACCACCTTGTATGAGTTGCGCTCAGTATTTTTCTCCTTTTGGTTCGAGTTCGCCTTCTGCGGCGTTGACGATTTCTTCGTATTGCCTTGTGACGACTTTCCACCCTCCTCAACCTTCTTTGGAACCGGTGCGTCTGATCTAAACGCCTTGTTACGTCCTCTGTTTTTGTTAGGTAATGCAGATTCCTTCTTATTGGCGCGGTCAGGCTTTGATTTGTGAGACGGAGGCTCCAGTTGAAATTTTGTGATTGCTGTGTGCTCTTTTTTAACTTGCTTTGCTTTGGTTTTGCTCGGCTGTGAAACAGGTTTAGCCGTCACAACGGACCGCCGACCTCCTGGCCTTATTGTCTCTGGCTTCGCCGTAGTTTGTGATTTAGATTTTAAAGTAGGCCTAGGTTTACTCAGCGTGCTCTTCAACTTGATGGTTGACTTTGTTGAGGATTGTCTTTTGGGTGACCTAGTGACTGGCTTTAATTGTGTGGTCTTTTTCACTGGTGCGACAGTTGATGCTTTGTGATTTCTCCCTTGTTTGTTCGGGGGAAGTCCTGGAGTGGGTATGCTTTTGGGCACCATGGCTCTACTTTTAAATGGCGTTTCAGTAGCTATAAGTCTGACTGTGGGCTGAGGTGTTGAGTACAAAGGGAGTGGTAGGACTGTAGTGAGCATAGGTACAGCCCTCTTTTCTTGAGGTGAACGGGAAGTGTGTCGTGTGCGTTTGATCTTGTTCATCTCCTGAGCCAAAGCAGTGAAGCCGTCTATCAGGATCTCCAGCCGTCCTTCCAATCTGCTCAGACGGTCCTCCATGTCCGTGTAGCTTTTCTCCATCTCTGTAACCTTTATGACCTTCTCCACATTTGGCCTGATAGCGATGAGCTCCTTTAGCTGGGAGTTGAGTTGACTCTGCTGGTCCTCCATACCGCGAAGGCTCTGCTTCATATCGAGCGTGTTTTTCTCTAGCATGCTCAGTCGCTGGTTAAACGTGTTCAGGTGAATTCGGAGGAGGCGCTGGAAGCTGGTGTGTCTGCTCTCTGGGCTGGGTGTGAAGCGTGGCGGGAGCCTGGGTATTGATCTGTTGGGGGCGACTGAGACAATGGCCACCCCAGATAAGGTAGTGGAGCGGGTAGTGCGGTGGTGGACCGTGATAGAAGCCTTTTCAGGGATAACGATTGTTTCTAGAGTTGGCCATTGGTCGTCGGCGCTATGGTCATCGTCATCATCTCCACTGCCATACACCACTATCTCTTTCTCCAGGCTGAAATTGAATACTGCTTCGGCTCCACACGCCACGGGTAGAAGGCTGTCTATGAAGAGGTCCCCACAACTGTCTGCAGATGGCATCTCTTCTCTTAATGTCAAAACAGCAGAATCAGGTATGATGCAGCAGGCAGATACGTTCAAATAATAAATGGTTTATTTACAAGTTGCCTCTTACATCCCAAGTCACCTCATCATCTTTGCCTTTCGGAGCAGCAAAGATTTTTCAGCCAGAAGGGAGTCCTCATAAATGCTACATTTATGTCGTAGTAACCCCAAAAAATACATTTGGTCTACTACAGGCAGACACACACATAAACAACCAACACCTTAAACATTTTGCAACCAGCAAAAGCGCAAAGCTGAAGCAGAAAGCAACCTCCGAGAAGTATTTTTGGAGGTAAAGGAAGGGAAAGAAGAAAGCAAAAGAAAATATCTAAAGACAGCTTAACTTAAAGTTTCCTCAGGACACACAAAAACTGTTATTTCTCTTTTGGCAAAATATATTTTCCAAAAAAAACATACAATCTGAGTAATAACATTCTCTTTACCACCAAAGGCCCCAATAGCATAACAAAGATACAATTGTCTACCACAGCAGAAATAACCATAAATTTTTTGTAAATGAATAAATCCAAGAAAACAATATCCAAAAGCAGATCTGGAAAAGCAAAGAGAAAATACAAAACTCATCAGAATGGGAGGCACCGATTTTGCATCTCCCATCCCTCAAATGACACCACTCAATCACAACTGGTGAGGCAAAAACAAGAGGGATGCGAACCACACACATGCTTATATCCCTTTTTACTGTGAATGAAAACACTTTGTGCCATTGCCAGATTCCTGCTAACCTTGCTGCCCGCCCACCCGGATATCCCACACACACACACTGAGCAGTGTCCAGAGGGCCGTAAGAGGAAGACAGAGTGGAAAAGGAAACAGAGGAAAGATAAGGAGAATGGGGAGGGGGGCTTACCTTTCACAGCGTCTGCCAGTGTATCCAGGGGGACAGCTGTCACAGGTCGGCTGACCGTCAGAATCCAGATGACAAGTCGGAGAGAATCTGTGTAAAAACAGGGTCACACACTTACCATGAGAATGACGTTTGTGGCAGTAATCATATACATATTTAGAGTATATAATGTGGGGTGTGTGCACTTTTTATTGATATGGCTGTTGTTTTTATGTAAAGCACTTTTCTGTGATCTCTTTGTGTATGAAAAGTGCTATATAAACAGAGTTTGGTTTACTTTAAATGAGCTTCTACACAACATTAACAATGATCTGAATGAATCTGAATTAACTCAAGTTGAAAAGACTTAAAGACATGTACTTACTGGTTGTGGGAGGCCGTTCCAGGACAGGGGCAGGCTTGGCAGGCCTGAGCGCCGCCCGTTGCAGGGTTTCCATAATAGCCAGTCTGACAGCGCTCACACCTTGGCCCGGCAGTGTTGTGGAGACATTGCTTTTGGTCAGGAAAAAAATGAATAAATAAAAAGGTGAGATCCATGGAACAGTTGTATAATGCAGTATGTACGTGCGAGCGACAGTGTGTTTCCACATGTCGGGATTTGCCAAGAAACCATTAGCACATTCCACTGCAGAGATCAAAGCAGGTTACAGAAGAAAGAAGAGTAGCAACAAAAAAGAAAACCTACCAGACACCTGCCTGTCTCCGGATCACAGCCAGTGGCGTGACCGTTGCAGTCACACCTCTCACATGTGCCCAGGTAAAGGCCGGAGCCGGTCCGAGTGTAGCCTTCTTCACACTCCTGCAACAACATGGAAAAAACACCTCAGGTAAGAGATAAGTGAAGACAAAGAGGAATATGTCTTTGTTCCACTGCAGCGGGGAGACAGACAGCAATTAAGGACTGTGATGGAAAAAGAGATTTTGCTTAGCTGTTCTTAACAAGCTTAGGCATATCTGTGTCTTCACTTTTCAAACTAAAACTAAGTTTAACAAAGTAATCTATGTCTATATCTTTCTATAGTAGTGTGACAACAATGACAATGACAACAACAAATCTTAATTTAAAGACTTTCTTGCTTTTTTCTGACTTTGAACCAAATCAGTCTTTATCTGCAATTTTTTTTTTTATATATATGTCATGGAGACGGGGTTAATTGTGCTCCTTCCATACTTAAGAAAAGTGATGATGAATAAGTCGTCTCTATGACAACTGAGCAGACTTAAGCTGCTGATGAAGACTGCTCCAAAAAAGCTAGTAAGGGCAGATTTCCTTTCACATTTTTGCGTACCCCAGGCAAAATTTAATTAAATTTAGTACAACAGATATAAACGTACATTTTAATAAATAGAATAAATATAGATCTCATGATAATATGGGTCATAGAAAACAAAGTTTAAAGGCAGTGCGGAATCATATATCATCATTAAATGGACCTTTAATTACGATTTTCTTTCCTAAAATCAAACTACAAAACTACAAAAAAAAAAATGCATACCTGGCAAGAGGGCCCTCTGTATCCCTGAGGGCAGGCGCACTCTTCCACCTCCAGAGCACGTTCTTTACCGGTGGGTTGAGGAACAGCAATGTCCATCTTGATGTCTGAGATACTATTTAAAACACACACAGAAATCGCACAATTATCCACACAACCTTTTTGGATTCATTTAAATGTTTGTGAATGAGTTTTAGTAGTAGTGACAGAATAGCACCGTACCTGCTCTCTGCAATGTTGTCTGCGTATGTTGCCCTGATCATGAAGACAGTAACGTCAGACAAGGCCATCAGCAGGTGCTCGCGAGTGCAAGGCTTCCCATCTGCGCGACGCCATGACGACTATAAGAGGAATATAGAATGTAGAAAAGACAAAAGTTAGTCTGGTAACATTGTGTGAAGGGTTCAGATTTAGGCAAAGTATGCTCCCCCATAAACAATGAAACACACCTCTCTGAAGGTCACGGTGACTGTTTGTGGGACCCGTGAGACAGGCTTGTTCCTGGGGTAGTGTTCCAGGAAGATGCCATTGCCCTGGAGAACCACGTCCGGCTGGCCGTCGATCACCAGCGAGCGCGGGAGCCCTTCGAAGCGCACGGTGTAGCTCAGCTCCCCGCCATAAGCTGTCACCTGGTGGCAATATGGCGGAAAGAGAAAAAATGCATCTCAACAAAGCTGGATAGTGGAAAGGTATTTCATCCTTATGATACTGGGAGTGTGTGTGTGTGTGTGTGTGTGTGTGTGTTGGGGGGGGGAGTCACAAGACAACCATGCTGGGCTGAACTGTGAATCCAAGCCAAAGGGTCAAGTCATGTCAAGTTTATTTATAAAGCCCATTTAAAGCTGCATGACCGATGTGCTGTACAATTTAAAAAGGGTAAAACAACAGACACAAACACGTCATAAAATCACAGGGAAAAGGTAACATTAAAAGAAAACTTGAAGATATCATTAAAATAATAGTAGCTAGTAAGTACTAGTGGCAAACATTCTCATCTAGAGAGGAAGGCTTAAGAGAAGAGGTGAGTCTTTAATAATAATGATATGAACTATTCATAGGAGTGGAGGCAGATGTGTTCAAAGGGAGGATGGCTGTGTGGATGAGTGCAGCCTTTTCATTTTGACAAACATGTTCAGGCTTGACTGGGAGTGAGACAGGAAAAGGGGGGCAGAGAAATCTCACTTCCCGGAGTCTCTCTCTCTCTCTCTCTCTCTCTCTCCCTTTGTTGTCTTTCTCTCTGTCTCACCTTATCGCCTCGGAAGCTCTCGGGTAAGACCCAGTAGTAGATATCTCTGGAGACGCCGGAGAAGCCGCGGTAGACAACTTCAGAGGAGCCCTTCTGGGAGATGCCTTCGGAGATAGTTCTAGTGTTGGCACTGTTGGAGAGCGTGAAGAGCTGCCCGTTCACCCCGCCTCGCACCTTAGGAGAGACACACACACACACACACACACACACACACACACACACACACACACACACACACACACACAAACAATAGGCTCTGAATGAGATACGAAGGGAGATTTGACAGCAAAAAGGCATCGACTGTTTTTGCACATTAGATCTCGGAAGGATTTGCTGATACAGCACTCTTGAGTCAAACTTTGATAGCCAAAAAAAAAAAGAGTTATCAACCCCCTCCTCCTTCTAGCGTTCGTTAGCTTGGCAACCCTCACCTGGTCTCTATTCCAAGTGGAGCTGGCACACTGCTTGGTGACGCCCATGCAGAAACAACGCAGACAGCCCTCGGGGTGGGTCTCCGATAAGTGGAAGAAGCCGGGCTTACACTCGTCGCACAGAGCGCCCGCCACGCTGTTCTGCACGTGCAACACAGAAGAAGAAAAAAAAACATATGTCATCAATTTGGCCTGTCAAGCTCATTTAAAAATATGATAAAAATAAAACAGTGTGACGCGTCTCCCTCACAAAACCACAAATTAGCAACAGATTTCACTATCTTAAATAATGTTTTTCACATAGCACATAGTTTTGTCTGCGACTAGTGCGTTATATACCTTGCAGCTGCACGGTCTGCTGTTGGACGTGATAGATCCTCGGTTATCGCACTTGGAGGAGCTTTCTGCAGAGAGAGAGGGAGAGAGAGAGAGAGAGAGAGAGAGAGGGAGAGAGAGAGGGAGAGAGAGAGAGAGAGAGAGATTGGAAAGTGGATGACATATGGGGGAATAAAGTGCACCAGCCATTCTGCATACCTGAGCAATGAACACATACTACAGTCTACTGTAACACCGGCATGAGAAAAAAAGAACCCGTCTGTAATCATTACAAAGGGTTAAGACCTCTCCCAGTCATATCGCTGGATGACCGAAGTGTACAACAGGTAAAACAATCCAAGGATGGTTTCAGTTGATGTCATGCCTTGTGGGGAGAATTTCAAAAATGTCTGCAAATTTTTTTGACTTTATTATACTCACGGATGGGAACACATTTTCCATTAGGTAGAAGAGGGTTGCCCTGGTAACCAGCAGCACACCTGAAATCAAAACAAGGCGAGGAGAGATACGATAGAGCTACTTAGCAGAAGCATTTGTCACCGCTCGATCAATCTTCATTTGTCAAAGGCGTATCCCAGTGTAGTTGGTTGTGTTTTTAACATCTATCATAATCATATAGTATTGAGAAGACATTTTTCATTACCGCCAGTCATTAAAGATTAATAGAGTTTCCTTAAAACCCTATTACTGTGCTTGCCATTACAAAACTAATTGACCTGTCATTTTTAAAAGGCACAGGTAATGATATCAGTTTCCTCACTTTTCACAGCGTCGTCCTGTGTAGCCGGGCCTGCAGGCGTCACATGTCGGCTGTTGGTCAGTATCCAGGAAGCAGGTGTCAGAAAACCTACAATCGGTTAAACATTCAAAATGGTGGGTCAAATATATAGGAAGTAAAAATAATGAAATAGTGCTCGATTCACCAATGATGTCTTGTGTGTGGTGTGTGTGTGTGGGCTGTATAACCTTACCGGCGTGAGGTCTCATAGTAAGGGCAGGGGCAGGGCTTGCAGTCGTCGGGGCGACCTCTGCTCGGGTCACCAAAGTAACCCGGGCGACACTTGTCACACTGAGCGCCCTCTGTGTTGTGCTGGCAGCTCTGTGGCAAGGAGAACACACTGGGCATTATCATACTGCATTATGTACGCCACTCAAAATAGATTTAAATGGATAGTTTGACATTTTGGGAAATCATTTTATTACACTTCTTATTGTAGGATTTATTGAGAAGATCCGATACAATACCACCTGTACCTCTAAATTATAATGGCTGAATGAATGAATGAAATATTTATTTTAAAAAAAAAGAAAAAAAGAAAAAATAATAACAAAAAAGAAATAATATGAAAAAAAAGTATAAATGAATCAATCAAAAGCTAATTTAAACATAAAAACATAAAACATACTAGACCCTTTTGAAAAAGGGGTAGGAAGAAGCTTGGAGTTATCGAGTCTTACCCCCATTAACACAATATACTGTATCTTTCTTTATAATTTTATATATTTGTTCAAAACATGGTAAGCCAATCATAGGTGACTGACAGCCATACTTAAAAAATAAAAAATGGAATTTGCTATTACCAGACAGTGTCCGCTGATTGTATCACAGGCGCTGGCATGTCCATTACAGTTACAGCCGGCGCAGGTACCAAGATAGGAGCCGCCCGGGACACGTTCAAAACCAGAGGAACACGTCTCACAGGACAGGCCCGAGTATCCAGGAGGACATCTGGGAAAGATACACATGGTGAGTGTCATCCAGTCGGGCCTTTTTTAATCCAACTGTTTTGATTAACACAACTGTCACTAGTGAAATGACAACACATTGCAAATTGCAAACAGCTGACTAGAGCACAGCCAAAATACATTTTCTATTTTTAGGTGATTGTTTACAGTGGAGATACTGAAAAAAAACACAAGTAGATAGAGGGGGGAATAACATGAGAAAAAAATAGATCATTGGCAGAAATTGAACCTGTGGCGATGTGGTAAGGCCACGTAGCCGCCCCTCATAATACATTTGAGTAAGTTCTTTATTCTTTAAAGAAGATGCTTGGAAAACATCCATTGCACATTCAAAATTTGCACAAGGACATCCAAAAATGTTGCTTCGATTGTCAGATCAGCTTGTAAGGATATCCTACCTAATCATATAACCCCACATTATCATGCTAGAATCTTTACTATACTGTATATTTTTTTCTTTTTTTTTTCTTTCTTTACCTGCACTCTTCGACGTCCTTAGCATGGCCCAGGATGCTGAACTCCACGGTGCTGGTATGCATGACGATGTCACTGAGAGCCACGCTGACCATGTGGTTGTCATAGATGGTGCGGACGCTGATGCTGGTCAGGTTGGCCAAGGTCATCATCAGGTCTTCACGAGTCACAGGGCGGCCGTTAGAGTGCTGCCAGTTATCCTATAACAACAACAGGTAGGTTTATTGTGTGTATATCCAATAACTTTAAATTCATGTTGTTTTGTTTGATAGGTGTTGAATATATGATTTCATACTAAAAGTCAAATGTAGTCATAATTGCGTTTATATTCTTCATATTTGAATTTGTAAAAAACAAAAAAAAAGTTAAAACTCTACAATTTTTTTTGGGAACAACATTTCTTGTTTTGTATATTCTGCCCTTGTTATTAATAGAATTTTTTTTTCTTGACCAGCTTTGACCTACTTCAGTGAATTTGATCTCCTTCTGGTTGACAGATTTAGCCGGGGTGGTGCCGCCTCTGCGGTACACGAGTCTGCGTCCGTTTCCGAGCAGCATCACGTCAGGCTTCTCCACCACCTCAGACAGACCACGGGCCAGAGTGTACCGCACCTTGTACTTCAGAGAGCCTCCATAGGAGTCGATCTGGAAACAATACAAAGAAATGGTTACGTATCTAATTAATTCTGCATCTCTCAAAAAAACTCAAATCTGGATGTTGGATTTAATTTTTTTCAACATATTTTGGATATAGGTTTTATTTTTTTTATACGACAACAAACAAATACTATGTACAGGTCTTAAAAATGCAATTTTGTTATATTTTGAAGAAGAAGAAGAAGTATCATAAATCAGACAATTAACAAAATATCAACAGATTCTATATAACCTTCAGAATAGTGTTAAGATTGATAATGGAAAATGTTGTTAATATGTAACAACATATATAAATTATTTAGAAGTGTAGAGTTTTTTGGCTCAGAGTATTGAAAAAAAACTAATGTTGAGATAATGGCTGTTAAAGATGGTTGTATAGGAGAAATATACAGAGACAAACAGACAATGCATTAGTCAAATGAACACCTAAATGGACATTGTGGACGTTTTATTTACTCTTGTATGAATGCTGACAAGTTATGGAAGCAAAATAGATACAAACATCCTTGAGATTGACAGGTGCTTGAAAAAAAACCAATGTTATTGTAAATAAATCTACTGTTTGTCACCTTGTTGCCTAAGAACTGGCGAGGCAGGGTCCAGAAAGAGTCAAGGTTGAGGAAACGGCGCGACAGGTCGACCAGCTGAAACTCTTCCATCTCTGGGTTAATGAGGAGCTGAGTGGAGGAGAGAGGGGGGGTGCCCGGCCGCGAGGGAAAGGTCACATTCACTCCTGGAGAAATAAAATAGACTTAAGCTCTAAATGTGAGGTCTCGACAAGCTTTTTAATGTTTCCAGTCCACAGTGTATTAGCTTCTCTTTGAGTTTCAATGGCTGCCTTGCCTTTGAAGTCTTCCTCCTGGTTGAAACGCAGGCTGATGGTGTTGCGGTAGCGGCCGGTGCCCTTGCAGTTCTTGGCCAACCCGGCGCAGAAGCAGGACACACAGCGGCCCTCCACACTGAAGTGACCATCAGGACAGTTGCCTACACAGAACAGAGGACAGGCTTAGGGGAAAAATACCATTTATACTCTTGCCCGGAACTAGAATTCATGTATAGTTAGTTGTAAAAACCGCAGTCTTTTCTTATGATGAACCCACAGTAAACGTGAGGCATCAGTACCTGGATTTGGAGTGGATGTGAGGGTTAGCACTCCGTCGGGAATACCAAACACCAGGCCTTTAGCGTTGATGGCCTCACAGGTGTACGCCCCCTGATCGGCTTCCTTCACGTCACGGATGGTCAGGGTGCCGCGGCCATTTTCACTAGTCATGGAGATCCTGGACAGCACAGAAATACAGTGAAAATTATGACTTTAACAGTTAAAAAAGAGCTAAGTGCAGAGAATACTGTAGCAGCCTGCAGAAATAACAGCCTGCAGCATAGTAAGTTTGTATGTACAATGTAGTGTGAATGAATGTATGTACAAAAGGTGCATTAAAGTGGACGAAAACATCTGTAAACATAGTGAATGATTCAGGGTCAATGAGTTCAGTTATCATATGGCCATCAGGTAGAAGCTGTTTTTTTTTTCAGTCTGTTCGCCAGTGATTTGAAACAAAGACAAATTCATAGTAATTTTTTTTCATCAGTCCAAAAGATATTCAAAACCCTTGAGACAGTATTTACCATGAATCCTGTAGTCTGTAATCTGGAGATCAAATCAAAATTACAGATGAAAACAATTCATTGTGGTGAAACCCACCTGCCACTGACAGGGATGTGGCCCCAGTTGAGTCTCCAGGTGATGATGGGTGTTGGCACGCCGACGGCCTGACAGCTGAATGTCACCGTGCCGCCCCGCGCCACCTGAACAGACTCCTCTGGTGGGCTCGTCACAGAGGGAGGGGCTACACAGAATCAAAGAGATGAGAGCTGATTTAACCATATAATTAAAGGTGCAGTCAGAGATTAACTGGTGAATGCTTGTTGTCAAAATAATTTTTTTTTTTTTTTTTTAAATCAGTGACCGCTACCTTTATGTACTATGTGCATCTTGAAAAATAATCCAGCGGTAATACACAGCCTAGGCTCTGTAAACCGGCATGTTTGCTAGCTAGAGTGGGACCCCTTTGTTTACATCCCCTTGTTTACATGCCCGTTTACAAAGCCTAGGCAGTGTATTAACACCAGATTTTACAGTTCACACACAGTACATATATGTAGTGGAATTTGAGGAATCATTCACTGATTTTGGAAAAAAAGTGATTTTGTCAGCAAGCAGTTTCCAGAATTGCTGTCTCCACCATTAATGCACATGTACAAAAAAGGACCGGCATGCGTCTTGGAATTTGACATCGGCTCATAAACGCCCCGAAAAGTCAGAGGAAAACATAACTCCCTCCGCTATATGGACGGGCAATTCCCTTTCAGTTCTCAGGGATGGATGGCTTAAAACAAGAAAAGCTCTGTGTGTGTGGGGGGGCAGCAGCAGCACATGTGTGAAAAGAGCCATGGTTCACAGCAAATTAGTCACAGTGTACAATGGAACTCAGAGGGTGACTGGAGAGGAGAGTCAAAGATGCATAGAGGGAGTGTGAAGAGTAAAGGGGGAAAAACAGTGTGAAATGTGCACAAGAGAGAGAGAGAGAGAGAGACAGAGAGAGAGAGAGCGATAGAGAGACAGAGAGATTGTAAGAGCATGGAGCTGTGGGTAGGGGGTGTGTGAGACTTACTGCAGCCGTACTCATCTGAGCGGTCAGGGCAGTCGGGCTCTTCGTCACACTGGTAACTGGCGGGGATGCAGGTGCGATCGCTGAGGCATTCAAACTGCTCAGGGGCACACCTGTCGCTGGGGCCCTTGGTGGCTTTAGTTATGAGAAAAAATGGACATGATTCGTAAACAGTAGCTTCAATTTGGGGTTGAGAGTTTAGAGGAGAAGATTGATACCGCTCTCATATTTGTAAGCTAGATTTTTCAAGATACCCAAAGTCCAAAGTTGACACAAATTGTCTACCATCAACCTTATATAACTCACTCAACCTGCATGTATTATCTCGTTTGACAAGTTCCTGTGGGTAGCTTTACATTTTAATGGACAGATATGAGAGCAGTATAGATAGATCTTATTTGGCTCCCGGCAAGAAAGCTGGTAAAGCGTACTTCTCAAAATGTTGACAACTTGCCTAAGGCAAAACACTGCAGGTGAGAAGGGCAACATTTTCAGATGAAACTTTAAGTATTGGAAAAAACTAGGGCTGTCAAGCGATTAAAAACATTTGTCTAATTAATTACAGGCTCTGTGATTAATTAATCTGAATTAATCGCATACTTATATGACACTTTTATGCCTGTTTATAAACAGGTGTATAGCCTACAGTCTCTCTCTCTCTCTCTCTCTCTCTCTCTCTCTCTCTCTCGTAACTTATGTCTCCTCTCCTCAGCCAGGCTTCTACATGAAATAAAATTAGGAACGTTGCCGAATGTTCTACTTAAAAAAAAAAACAAGCTGCACTGCCACAGGTGCCACTATGCCGACTCATTCACCATCGTCCTACTCATAGCCAAAAATATTGACAGACACACACACACACAAAAGACGAAAAAAGGCAGGCTGCATATGCTAGGTAGAGTGACGGGGGGGGGGGTGGTTTTGAGACGGAAGATTGAGAGACTGCGGAGAATAACATAAGATAACTTCCTACCTTCATGCTGATTTGCCCGAAGCTTCCCATAAAACGTCCATAGAGCCCTCTCTATGCTTCTTTCTTTACTCTTTAATCCCGTGTGGGCCATGTCCGCAAACTACAGGTGCATCTGCGCTATCGTCTCACCCCTTTTGCACCGGGTCAAAGGGCACTATAGAAGTGTGATTAATCTGCGCAAATTTTTTTAATCGAGTTAATTTTTCTTTGATTAATTAATAGAAATGAACGCGTTAATTTGACAGCCCTAGAAAAAAACAGATTTTGAGTTAATGGCTGTTAAAGATCAGGAGAAATATGCAGATGCAAACAGATAAGGTATTGTAAAATAAACACCTAAATGTAATCCTTTGGACCTTTTCTTTATAGAAAAATGGGAGACTTACGACAGTCTGTTTCATCCGAGTTATCCTCACAGTCGTTGTCTCCGTCACACCGCCACAGCTTGAGGGCACATCTGCCATTTCTACACTTGAACTCATTGGGTTCACAGGGAGATGGAGTACCTGTGTAAGGACAGAATGGCATAAGAGCAGCCATTGTCATGTCAGTGTGTGTGTGTGTGTGTGTGTGTGTGTGTGTGTGTGTGTGTGTGTGTGTTTATATGACAACAAAAAGGCTGTGCTGCCACTTACCACATCTGAACTCGTCGCTTCCGTCCGAGCAGTCCCTCTCTCCGTCACAGATGTAGTCTCGGGGGATACACTCTCCGCTCTGGCAGGTGGCCTGGTCCGCTCTGCAGGGTCCGGGTGGGGAAGGGGGCCGGGGGGGCTTCTTACTGGTGCTAGTCGTGGTGGGAGGGGTGGTGAAGGCCGGAGGTTGAACTTTGGTTTCTACAAACAAATCTATGATTAAACTCAAGCAAATAGGATCAAAGTGTGATTTGCTTTATGCCTCGTTTCCACTGAGCAGCAGAGCTCGGTTCACATAGGCAGTTTATCTCTCATAAGGAATTGATTTTGTCGACCAATCAACGGACTGCAGTGTGTAGCTCCACCCCAAAAGGTGGCCAAAAATAGGTGTGGATTGGCTCGCTTATTTTGGTACCCTTTCCAACTTTTGACAGTGGAAACGCAAATGAATGCGGGAATGCCGGAACCAAAACAACTACACCGAACCGAACCGCTCCCTGGAAACGAGGGTCTAGAGCCTGTTCAGGGTAGGTGAACACTGTGTATGTCTCACAAACCAGACCCCGGTAAGTCCATGCTGCAGTCAGCCGACAGCCGTGTTACAACATGCCGGCCCAGTCAAGCCACTCACCGCAATTGGTCTCATCACTCATGTCTCTGCAGTCGGGTCTGTTGTCACACAGGTATTCCATCAGGATACATGTGCCGTCACCACACCTGTGCTCATCTGGCATGCAGGGCCTGATGCCGGGGGTTACTGAGAGGAACACAGGGGGGAGGGCGGGGAGGTGTCCATGGATCAAAACACATGCAAGCCAAGGCTACATAGTAACAGCCACAGTACACTACGCTGATGATGTCATATCACGGCACAAACACAACAAAGTGAGAGGGGAAAAAACAACAGCATCCTGGGTCCATACAGTAAGCCGATGATATTTGTTTGCACTCATTCTATTGTTGGGTGTAAAATCCACTATGTGTGTAAACTAGAATAACCGGATGGATAAGATCGATTGGATGGATAAGATCGATTGGATGGATGGATGGATGGATGGATGGATAGATAGATAGATAGATAGATAGATAGATAGATAGATAGATAGATAGATAGATAGATAGATAGATAGATAGATAGATAGATAGATAGATAGATAGATAGATAGATAGATAGATAGATAGATAGATAGATAGATAAATGGATAGATGGATATATAAATAGATAGACAGACACAATGACTAGACAAGACAACATAATACATACAGACACAGATAGCTTGACAAACAGACTACTGTAGATAGACGGATCGATAGGTGGGAACCCCTTTATCTGCGTAAAATACATTATAGATAAAGTAACCAATACCTTTCCTATCGGTTGCCATGCCTGTGTACTGATCGATTGATTTTGTGAAAATTGCGCGAAATCAAAAGCTTTTAAGGTTTTGATCGCAGCAAAAAAACAGCAGTAGCATTTCTACTCAAACAACTCATGCCATGCAAAAAGGTCCTTGTCATTCTCTGTGGGCTACTAGTGGCCTTCAGGGAGCATACACTCAGGAGTCCACTACTTTGCATTGATGCTTCCATGCAGAACATTCCTCAGAACACATGACCGTTTTCAAAGTAAAGGTCATCGTCATTTTTTTTTTTTTTAACACCACAAGGAAGGAAATGCTCGACTGTTCGTTCTAAAAAAAAAACTATGCTACAGTCGTACTACGGTTGCTACAGCACAGTCGGCTCAGTCGCCATGCAGTCTCCCTGGTTACACAAACAGTACAAACCTGGCACCGCTATAGGCTCCACCGGAGGCAGAGCTAAAAAACCAGAGGGAAATGTTAAGGACACTGCCTGCCGCTCTGGTCTGGCCTTAAACAAGCTGCAAACTTGTGCCAAACAGAGTTGGTTACTTGACGGCTGGCATAATGTCTAAAAGTGTTACCTTCTCCGAGTCTTCTGAACTGAAAGCCCTGGACTGAGGTGACGTAAGAAGCAATGGCTCCCTCCTTCACCACGTTGTAGAGCACGCTGCGGATCTGCTCGCTGTTGGTGTTGTAGTCTGAACCCACGTCCAGCTCCACGAACACGTCCACGCCGTCATCTCTTATCATTTTCCTGTGAAAGGGCAATGAAAGGCCAGGTGAGGCTACAAACTGTGTGTGGTGTAAGGCCTAAAGTTCTTGAACTATAAACATAATTTTACAGAAAAATTAGAAAAAAAGGAAATAAATATGCTAATAAATTATTTTTGTAGGTTTTTTTTGCGGTGCATACATGGTCTCGCACATTATCTTTAGTCTGTTCCAAGTCCGACTCCTGGAAACTTACCACACGTTCCGCAAGTATAGTTTTATTTGGATTGTCTTGTTTTCATGATCGAGGGAAGCCAAAATCTTAATCGAATTTGAAAATAAATTAATTCATTACAAGGAAACGTTTATATCTGGGTCTTTTCATAGAGGATTAAGTCACAATTGATGAATTACCTACACAGCTGGTCTTGAGCAGTTTGAAAGAAAAAAAGGGAAATAAAACCTGGCCAGAGTAAGACACCCAGCACACAGCAACAGAACAAAGCTGCAGGGTAGACAGTATCTACTTTGAGTGTCACACGGCGTGATTTCAAGGATTGTTTTGTTCTTACTTAATGAGGACCACGCTGACTGTCTGGACACCTGGAATCCTGTTGTAGTCCGACTCCAGCTGTCGAGGGGGAGAGAAACCAGGGCCGGATTGAGTTAAAAGAAACACGCCTGGGCCTTTCATTTACAGACATCAAGTCACATGTACTTAAATCAGCAAAGTCATACATAACATGGTTTAACCTTATAAGGTAGCCTTAGCGTATTGTACATGAGTGCTATTCAGTAGGATGTATCCCATGATAGGGAACCCCCCAAGAGATATACAAGTCAAATGCAAGACTTTTTAATATCTTTTTAATGCCACTTAAAATGAAATGTAATGCCAGTGTCAAGGCTATACTGGCAAAAGTAAGAAGGATATAATGGAAACTGTGACGCATTTTAAGGTACCTTAAATAAAGAACATGTGTTATGCTTACATTGCTAAACTGTAACAATAGCTTTGCGAAGTGTGTTTATACTCTTAATAACAAAATAAAAAAATGCCTATTTGTCAAAAATAATGACCCCTCTCCAAGTATTTATTTTAGCCTTGAAAAAGGCAATCAAAAAATGTCAGGAAGTTCAAAACTAGCTTGGTTAAATTCAATTCAAAAATATACTCTTGTTTATAGTATAATAAATTCAATAATTTTTTATAATGCTTTTAAGACCCTGCGGTGAGACCAGGTTACATACCGTGTCCACCACTGCTTCAGAGATCTCATTGAAACCAGTAGAGAAGATGTCCTCCAGCTCGGGGCCGTAGATAATGGAGTTGGTGAAGTTAACCAGCGCTCTGTAATAAACTACAAACATGGAGAGAGAGAAGGCAGGAAAATCAGTCAGTTAAACTGCACAATAACGTACAAAGTCCCACAGGCCCCTCAGTGTTAATGTCCCCCCTGTTGCCAGCTTTAGATAGTATAAGCCCCGATTCAAGCCGTTAAGTTTATTGTACACAATCTGATATGGGATATATAGTGTTAGGGTTATTATTATTTCCCTTGGGAAAAGCCTTTGGTTCCATGTTTTTCAGAAAGTAAAAAAAAAAAGTTGGGGAGCATGACTGTGGCTTAAATAAGAGCCACATAGAAATTATGGTTGTCTATTTCCATATCTCAAACTGTGGTGGGGGTGCTGTGCTAAAAAACCCAACCTACTGCAACATTGCACCGCACATAGCAGGCCCTAACAAGAGGCACACGCTGACACAGGCACACTCTGGGCCGACATACTCAAATATAACTGTGAAATAACAGCAGGGACTCGGCATGTGTTTCGCTCTGTATCTGTCTTTTTCTGTGGGTCACGGACAATGGAAATACATATACAACACACTTGCAAATAATGACAAAAGCCGGGAAAAAAACCTTTGTTGCAAATACATAACTGAGTACGCTGTCTAAAGAGCTGACAAACGCAAACACCCATAAAGACACTACATTGATATGATTTTTCACCAGATTGAAAGCGGATGATATGGGATAATTGGAAGCTAAGTGGGAGCTTGAGTCAGCATCACTACAGTGCCAGCAGCTCCAGAGGAAGGAGAACATTCTCTGTAGTGTGAATAACCGTGGACCTCCCTCCCTCCATCTCTCCCTCCACATTCCCTCCACATGTACCAAGTCAAACACATCACGCCAGCAGGCAGCTGAGAGGGCTGCAGCAGGGATTAAATCAATGGTCTATAGAAAAAGGCTATGTTAGCTGGTCCGACTCATCATTTAACATGTACGCTCGACCGGTCGACCGCGAGGCACTTTGTAGTCAGACATGAATCATACACACGCTGCAATGGCTTCCCTTTGTTTCAACTTGCTTGGGGGGTGAACTTATTCACTTTTGCCTCTGATAAAGTGTCCTTGTCTAAGTCGGGAAAATTGCAACATTGTGCCTGGCCCTGCCCTCTAATCACTCTGAAGAATTCTAAGGAGAGGAAAAAAAAGTTTTGTGCACTGAGTACGATTCTCTTCTCCTTTTCTCATTTGCTGCACACATAAAAAAAACGACATATATGTTGTTTATGGACCATACAAAACATTTATGAAGTGTACCGTGATGCTGATTTATCCAAATGCATTGTTCAGCACAAAGTGCACTGTGCCTTGTACGTAATCACCATTCAAAATAAATGAATGGAAGTTTCAAGCATTAATAGTGCTATTAAAACTTTGTATGGAACTCATACTCTTGCGTAAGAACGAAGCCATTTCCGATTCCACATCCCAAAAAGTCTGGCATTTTTATAGGATCAACTGTTTCCATAGTTTTCATTGCCTTGAAGAATGATATTTTTTTATGTCACAATCTCGCTAACCAACTAATCCAACTATTATATGCCAAACAAATGAAGATTATTTAACCCTTTTCTTTCACAGTAGGCAGCTATTTATAAGCAGTTTTTTTGTTGATATATGATGGGTTTAAATGGTATACTGTAATTGCACATCAGGATCTGGTTTTTATATTAGTATTATTTGTACATCTTATTTTATATTTTTCACATTATATATCATTGTATTCATTGGTTTGAACTAACATTACTTTAGTTGGAAAACTCCATTAAAATTATTAAATGTTTTTATGCATGAACATTGTCAAAATCCCATATAAATACCCCTATACAATGTCTTGATGAGCAATACGTGTCATCCATTATCAACACAATTATAAAATGTCAGCTGTATCATTATAATACCAATAGTCACATGCCTAGCCCATGAAACCCTTAAAATAGCCCGGGCCCACAGGGTGCCCCGGTCTCAGACTGCTGCCAACACTTTGTTAGGGCCGGTCTGCCAGCCTCTGATTTCAGACGGGCAGTGTGGGTTTAGGAAGGAAGTCAATATTTGTACTGTTTTTCTTGCAGTCAGATGCTACTTGCAATGCCAAGAGCAAAGAGTCATGTTCTAAGTAGGCAGCTGCTGAGCCTCTTGTGACAAAGTTGCATGCCCTAATATGTGCAGAACAATAAATATGCATGCATGCACGCACGCACGCACGCACGCACGCACGCACACACACACACACAGACAGACAGTGTGCAGGAAAAAATACCAACACGCTTAGTTGTTTCCTCCCCTTTCCCCTTCTCCTTTGATAATTGCATATCCCCAGACATGTGCACGCTGACAGCAGACATTTATCATGTTTACCAAGACGAGCTACTTAATTAATAGTTGAAGATTTGTTGTGTCTCACACTCTTGTGCTCTGTGTTTCGCTGTGATAAAAAAGCCTGTAGGGGAACCAAGCATTGCCCTATGCTCCACTTCACTGAGCTTTTTTTTTGGCTTGGAAACAATTGTCCTCTCTTGCAACATTCTCTTTCCCTTATACTTCGCGGCATTGGCACAGCGAGACATCCCAGATACTCCCGGTGAGGAAAAGCCTCATTTATGACAAAGTAAACTGCGAGCACGGCCTGTGAAAACACACAGTGTGGAGAAACATGTAACGACAGAAACTGCATTGGCTTTTAGTGCAGCAGGCATAGCCCCCCCCTATGGTAGGCTGCCTGGGAGCTTGCTTTTGGCCGGGCTGTTATACTGTCAGACTTGTAGGGGGAATAATTGTTAGGGCCCAAATGAGGAAACAGAAGACATGGCAACATCAAAGTCAGTCATCAAAGCACCTCAATTGACCCGCGCATAATCTAATCACTTGAGTTGGTCCTCGCCGGCAGATCAACAGTGGCGCGCAGCCTCAACTCTCTCTCTGTGAGCTCGCCGCGCCGATGGTCACGGACCGGCGAGTGTGTGTGTGCGACCGGGACCCTTTGATTAGGAGTGCCGGGTTGTGCCCCACTGCTAACGAGCGGCTCTTTTTACTCCAGAGACCCATTCGACTGTGCATCAATCATTGTTTCCAGCAGGGGAGGAGAGTGTGTGTGTGTGTGTGTGTGTGTGTGTGTGTGTTTGTGTTTGCGTGTGTGTGTGTGTGTGTGTGTGTGTGTGTGTGTGTGTGTGTGTGTGTGTGTGTGTGTGTGTGTGTGTGTGTGTGTGTGTGTGTGTGTGTGCGCGCGCGTGTGTGTGTGTGTGTGTTGTGCTGTCAAGTGTGTTGAGTGTGAGTGCTGAAAGTGTCAAAGTGCAGATATGAGGAGTGGGATGAAAAAAAAAGTGGAGGAGAATTCCACACTCTTAATTCACAAAAACTTATTTAGCTATTAAAGCTGTTCAGCAGAACTGTGGCGGCTTTGTGCGACGGCCATGGGCCCCCTCCTCTGAAACACGTAGGGGCCTGTGCCACAAGACAAAGACTTGATTGAGCAGCGGAGCCCATAGCCTGGCCTTTAAAGCCTAGCCGCGCTGGGCTTGACCTTCAACCCCCTCAAGGCAGCGCCCACGGCATCGGCCAAGCAGCACCGCCAACCCAGAACCATTTAGACCGGGAGCGCCAGAATCCATAAGAACTAGGCCCCAAACCACACCGCCGCAGCTAGCCCATCAAAACATATTCAATAAGACACGATTTTTCCTCTTTCCTCTCCCTGTCATACCCATCTATTTTCCAAACATGTCTTTCTTCCCCTTAGAGTAATATATTTAATGTGCCAGCTGTCTTTTTCTCAGCTTAACTCTTGTAGACAGGACCCCCTGCTACTTAACCCTTTTGCTGGTGGACAGCCAAACAACACTGTCTCCGAAGGCCGCTCATTGCCCTCTGGGGGACTCTCGGGAATTACTTTTTGGCTTGGCTATTAAGCCTGCCCCGTTGTGCTCTCCCACGGCTTGCAATGTACCAGAAACCACTATTGTGTGCATAGTTTAATACTCATGTTGGATAGTGAACCTGTGAGACAGCTGGTTTGTTTTCTGTGGGAAGAGCCATCTGCGTGAGGTTGAAATGACAAAAAGCACCGTTCAAATTTAAGTTATAGTGCGTAACTTCTGTTCCCGCCCCCCCCATGAGGAATTCTGAGGAATTACAACAACACTGTTGGCGCATCTTCATGAGGAAAGCATGCGGTGATCGTGCATGCAAATTATTATTACGTCCAGGTTTTTTTCTTGGCAGTAGAATCAACAACTGCAACATTTATTTCGAGCTCCCGCGGCAGTGTCGGGGGGCGACACCAGTTTGTAAACGCTGCCTTGCTGAAAAATACAGAGAGAGTTTTGTGGAGCTGATAGTCTTTATCAACTTTGTGTCAACTTGTTTGGCGATGGCTTGAATGTAACCACAATGCATTAATAAAAAAAATAAAAAAATAAGCTACACATTCTAGCTTTAAACCGGTCCGTGGCACACATTTTTGTCCGCAGAGATGAACAGTTACACTTTCTATGTGTGTGATTCCGACATCTCTTTGCGTTGATGTCTTCAGCTAGAAAATGCGAGTGTCGTCACACTCCAGTAAGATTAAACTCTATTACTCGATGGAACAACCCCATCATTTTCCACTGGCATCAGAAAACACCGGGAGACGCCTCCAAGACACATGGAAAAACAGACTCGCTACACTCTACACATGGCATGCCCCAAAGCCGAGACTTCCTTGGAATGTTATCGGAGAGTGTGTTTGGAAACGAGAGTGCATAACTATAGCGGAGCAGGTGACAGGGGAATGGGCCAAAAGACAAAGAGAGAAAGAAAGAAAGAAAGAAAGAAAGAAAGAAAGAAAGAAAGAAAGAAAGAAAGAAAGAAAGAAAGAAAGAAAGAAAGAAAGAAAGAAAGAAAGAAAGAAAGAGTGCTTTTAGGACTTACTCAATTCTGGTTCGTCAGGGCTCTGAATGTTCCCCAGATATGAGGAGTCCAACCAGCGTGCTATGGCAAGCAATGAGGGGCAAAGGGAGCAAGACACAGTTGGGAAGAGATGGAGCGCATAGGGTGGACGGAGGACAAACAAAGAGTCAAGGGGTGAAGAAAGGTCAAACAAGTAAAGTAATGCAAGGAACAGGGAGAAGGATGGAGTTAGCCAGGCAGGTGAAGAGAAGTTAAGGTTTAAAGTTAGAAAGGAAATGATTGGAAGCAAGGAGAGAAAATAGAAAGTAAAATCAGAAACGTCACAGAAACAGGAAATCAGAAAAAGGTAATAAGTCAAGACTGAAATATACAGCAAAGATAATATGTCTGTTTCTGTTTAAAATAAATATTAGTGACATTAAAGAGGCAGTGTGTAAAAAAGGTATATTTTGGCATCATTTAGGGTGTATTCACACATGCCGTGTTTAGTTCGGTTGAAACGAACTCAGATGCACTTCTGCCTTCGGTGCGTATCTTTCAGGCAGGTGTGAATACAGCAATCGCACTCGGGGGCGGACCAAACAAACGCTCCGAGACCCAGCTGAAGAGGTAGTCTCGGTGCGTTTCCAAACGCACTCTGCTGCAGTTCGTTTGTGGTGTGAATTTGTCCGGACTCGATCCGACCCAAATGCAGGAGGCACTGTGCCTTTTCTTTCTTTTCTTTTTTATTAAATAGCCGTCAGCTTCACATTATGGGAAAGTGCTGTTGTCGCCATTGTTAGGACGATAAGTTGTGGTTTGACCGGGAGCCCAGAACAATATAGTACATTTGATCGAGAGGACGCGTAAAAATGCTGAATGTGTTCAGCGATCAGATGAAGGAGAGGGGAGCGTCTCCCGCACAGTGCCAACAGGTTCACACTGCGCATGAAGTGTGTGTTTTTATTTTGCTTCCCATGTAGGCCTACGGGACCGTCAATAGGCTACTATCCCCGTGTCAGTTTGGAGCTGAACTGCGCCGACCCAGCTGATACACAGCTTAATCAGCTGAGTGTCAGCTTGAGCCTATTCTTCTCTCGTGACGCGCGTCCAGCACCAAAAATACAGTAAAAATTATGTTTCATATCGTAGGCTACAAGCCACTTAATGTGGCATTGACATAGGGCTACACATTACCACCATATGAAACAACAATAATTTGATGTTTTTCTTCTTTATTTATAGGTTAGATGTAGGCCCTTTTATTATTTTTAACCCCATATTATATCAATGATATATATTTCGCAGTTTTAACTTCGTGCTTCCTGTTTCTCTCCACCCCAGAATGTCTGTCCAATGAATGAATGACCTCAGATCACGTGTGGTTTTGCTTCGTAATGCTGGTTCACTTGCAAAAGGGGCAATATGAAAGTGGACCACACCAAGCAAAAAAAATCAAACCTCTATTTGGTCTGGACCAAAGCAAGTGAACTAGCGGACTTTCCAAGTGTGAATACACCCTTAGTGGTGAAAGACTGAGACTGCAATGATCCCTCTCTGACCAGGGGGGTCAGAGATTTTACAGAAGCTACTGTGGCCTTCAGGGACAAGAAGCAATACTAAAGATGGCATCATCCACCACTGCCTCAAGTCTTTCCCATCATAGCAAGTGATGAGGTGAAGGTTTATTTAGGTATTTAGTCTGGTACTTTTGCTTCGTCTTCCAACAGGTGCATTTACAGGGGAGACCCCCATAAAATGCGTAAGGCCGTTAAGTTGGTACGGTGTGGGCTACTGTAGAAGCATGATGGTGCAACAAGGCGCTCCTATATACAGTATAAAGACTCATTCTAAAGTTGTAATCAATTAAAACATACTCATGAATATTATATTCCATTTCTTCTACGTCCGTTCTGAAAATTCCCTGTACACACTGCACCAAGATCACAGCGAGAAATGAAAGTAAAGTTGTCTGAGAAAATGTCAAATCTGGTTCAGCAATTGTCACCAATCCCATGTTATCATCGTCATGTCTCAATGGAACAATGGATCTAGGGGATTTTTTGTTGACTAATGACTCCAGGCAGTGTATGACTGACTGTCTGTCTGGCAATACACACAGGGGAAGTGTCTGTTGGCAAGGGAGCGTCAAGTACGAAAGGGTCAAAGGGTATATTTTTCTAAAACGAGTCCTCCCGAGTCCAACCAAACAAAGAGGATATCCTATGCACCAGACAAACACTTGCTCGTCACATTTTGCATCCATCCCAGAGACAGGCATCCACCCTGGAGCTGTGCAGTAATGCAGGGAGGAGCTGCTTCCTGTTTTCCCCTCTCCTAAATGGAAAGAACTGAGCACATATTATGAACTTTAAACCAAACGTTTAACCCTCTGCTCTGGCACGGGCAGCAATGACCATGTTCTGTTTTGGTGGTGACTCATTGATTCTTGGGCATGATCTAAAATCTGTGTGTTTTTTTAAGTAGAGAAACTTGGCGTCGGAACTGACGTGGTGAAAGGGAATATAATATTCATATGTATGTTTTAATGAGTGAATAGTCACTAGAAAATAAGTTTTTTTGATTTACCTTAGAAATTAGCCTTTTATATCTAAATAGGAGCGAGACGCGCCGCCATTTTGCACCGCCATGATTTTACAGTAGCACACGACGGAAAAACTAAACAGCCTTACCCCGTGTTTATATACAGTATCGTGGGGTGACTGCCAGAAATGCACCTGTTGGAAGACGAAGAAGAAGTACTACAGAATAAATGACTAATTACACCTTCACCACATCACTTGATACTGTGGAAAGACTTGAGGCAATGAAGGATGATGCCATCTTTAGTAACTGGCTTCTTGTCCTCGAAGGCCACTGTAACTTATTAAAACTCTCAGAACAGTAGGGGTAGACACAGAGCAATCTAGAACTTTTACCACGGCATGATGCCATAATAAACCTTTATTACACACTGTATCTTTAAAATAGAGGGAACCCTGTAGTCATTTTTATCATTTCTACAAGCACCGCTGATGCTGCTAACAGGACAGATTTTCATACTATACTCTAGAGTGTGTTTGACACCTCTCCTTAAACCTCTTCAGACACCAGTAAACAACAGCTCCTTGACAATGAAGTGTTTTGGATCCAGCTGTTTTCGCAGCTGCAATTAGAATACAAAAACATATGGTTTCTTCTGATACACCATGACAGTATCTGTGGCTTGTCTTTCAGAGGAGAGAGAAGACTGAGAAGAAGAAGTTGGCGTAAAGTTGCTGGCGCTGCAGTCATGTAAAGAGAGCAAGTACAAAATTCAAAGTCACAAGTAACTGAATTCTGCAAACTGGGCAAAAAACTATTTGAAGTCCTACCGATATTGTAAGCAGGAAATGAACAGGACAGAAAAAGAAAAAAACACGCCCTGCTCAACCATCTGAGGGGTCTCACCCAACAACAGTGACTCAGACTAATTAAAGCTAATGAAATATCCGCTATATACTTCAAAAGGGCTGCAGATATGCTGTGATACTTGTCTAAATCACAATGAGTGAGTGAGCTACATAGAAGGGGTGAGGGGGGGAGGAAAACAGCGTCATCATTACTCTCCACTCTCTTATCTGTCGATCAGGCCCGCGATCACTGACTTAAACAAAGGAGTCCCTGTGCAAGTAGAGCGTGAACAGACAGGAACTTTTTTTGGGGAAAATACCCACTCTCTTACCTATTGGGAGAGGATCTAAAAGATATCTTTAGAAGAGTAAGGGAGTAGGTTCCAGGACAAAGTTAATAAAGAGCTTACATATTAACAAATCCCAGAGGGAGGTATGACTGTATTTTGATATGGATACTCTCTAGTGTTCAAGCAGGAAGCCACTGATCAACTGGGGAGCTTTTTTCCAAATAAAC
Organism: Hyperoplus immaculatus; assembly: GCA_949357725.1. Taxonomy (NCBI): domain Eukaryota; kingdom Metazoa; phylum Chordata; class Actinopteri; order Uranoscopiformes; family Ammodytidae; genus Hyperoplus; species Hyperoplus immaculatus. The sequence continues at coordinate 28,560,760 of OX442360.1, forward strand.
TACTCTTCAGATCTGGGAAAGCTACGGGACAACTGAATACCAACCCAGCCAATATGACCACAAGTTCAAATTCAGTATTTGTTTTTTCCAAAACAACACACCATATTTATTCATATTTTTCTCCAGTAAGAGATACATTTTCTTGTGGCAAAGGCATCGGATTTCTAAAAAGGCCGTAAAAAAGACAAAACAGATGTGTCATTTTATGAGTGGGTCCTTGACACCGCCGCGAGGAGAGAGAGAGAGAGAGAGAGAGAGAGATCATTCACACAGCCGCACGCCCTCTCTTTCATTTAAAAAACCCTCAACATGTCTTTCCTAAAGAGGAGCGGCGCGAGCCAGTTCTCCAAGGCAACACGTTTTGTTATTGGGTACAACAGAGATTGTAGCATCATGGGGCTAGGTGCAGTGCTATAAGGCTGCAAGCTGCAAGAAGTCAGTGACTAAGACTAATAATCAGCAGACGTCTGTCAGAACAATGCCCGCCCTGAGTGTACAGTGAACACACAGCCACACTGACAATTAATCGTTTGTAAATGTGGCTTTTATAAGTTACTTATTGAAACCAAAAACTCTGACAACCAGCCTTTTTTCTTTTCCTCCATTCAAACTGTCTTGCCCTATAGGGAGTGAGCAATCAGATCATAATGTGTGGTAAGTTTTCTCCTGTGTGACCACCTTGAGGGCCCCCAGCGCTGCAACAACAAAGACCTTAACCAAAATAACCGCAGCTGCCAGCACACATCCCTCTGTGTAACTACCCCAGAGTATATGACACACGGGGACACACACAAACACAAACACAGACCCACACACAAACATACACACACGTTTGTACGGCTATACTTGTGAGGACATTCATAGACATAATGCATTTCCTACACCCTTTACCCTAACCATCAAAACTAATTGCCTTACCCCAACACTTACACTAAACTGAACATAAACTTAATTCATACCTGAAACTTAAAACCTAGTGTTAACCCTCAAACAGCCCTTTAAAGGCCTGTCCTGAAGTGAGAACCGGCCATAAAGTCCTCACTTTCCAAAAGCGTTCTCACTCTTAAAGAGGACCTATGATGCTTTTTGACTTTTATGACCTATAAACGTTGTTATGATGATTCATAGTCATGCTTAACCATACTAAATTATCAAATAATGACTTACATGCATTTCGACATATTCCCTGCTGACCGTCTGGGGTGTCTGTGCAGAGCACTAAACACTATTCTAGCCAGTCGAGAAGTCACGTGTTCAAAGCGGTCTACCCTTTCATAATTTGTGCCGTCGCATAAAACTTTGTGATGTCTCCACGCGGATGTTTCCATGTATGGTAATGCTGTCACTTCCCTGTTCGCGTCTGCCTCGCGTCTGCCTCGCGCCCTTATAGGTCCATGCTCGCGCTTCCCGCCACTGAAAGTGTTCCGGAAGGAAGGTAACCAATCACAACGGAGTGGGGTTTGCAGGAGGGGGGGGAGGGGAGCGGAGATGGCCGAAGCACAGGCGGAGGGAGCCGAAGCACACACACTCAAGTGTTGACAGGATGTGCTGGATCGCCAAAATAAGAGAAAGAGCTTCCCGAAAATCTACATAGTTTTTTGTGATGTGATTCGTGTCAGGTTGCTCTATAGCAGTGTAAAACAAGAAATTAAGACCAGAAAAGTAGCATAATAGGTCCTCTTTAAGGTCTAAAACTCAAATTGGCTTTTGAAAAAAACTTTTTTACAAGTTCACACACACACACACACACACACACACACACACACACACACACAAACGCACACACATAAACATAAACATGAACACACGCACACAGAGGCAGTGCCACCGAAAAAAACTCACATCTCACAAACTGCCTATGAAGAAGGCAGACAGACATGCATGAGTGTGGGAGGTGCGGCGGCCTGCAGTATGTCCGTTGCCCAGGCCCCAAAGTGACAGGCGGGCTACATTATCCTGATGTATTGTCCACTTATGTTGCGACATCTGTTCTCCTCTAGAGATAACAGAATAACCCCGAACCTGGATTGTGTGTGTTTTTTTTGTTGTTGCAGCGAGCGCCCACTGGCACTTGATTTAATTGGATGTAAACCCAGCTGAGGCAACACAGGAAAGCAGTAACCTGTCTGTGAGTCAGCCTCCAAGGACCAGTGGATCCAAGGACAGCCAGACCCTCGAGCCACACTTCACACACTTCTTCTCTCATGCTCATCCCTTCTTTCAACTCCACACTTTAGACCTTTGATCTCGAATTAACATGTTACAAGAAAAGCACTATGTAAATTAAAGGTTGGTCGTGGATGTATAATAAGTATAATGAAGTATGGCCTCTTTGAATACAAAAATTACAAAGGTTTTTTTTTCTTCTTCTGCTATATATGATCGAAACAGAAATATATACTCTCGCTCTGAGCTCAGGTTGTCTGCAGTGTTGACTGTTGAAATGATTTCTGTTCATTGTTAAGTTGCAGTTCATTTGGTCTGACAGGTTCGTGTTAAAGGCCATGATGTATCGACGTCACTTCGAGGTCTGTTTACTTTGACACAGCTCTCCATCACTTTCTCCGACAGAGGCTATTTCGGAGTTTACTTAAAATGGTTTTGATCTGGCTTACACCCCCCTCCCCCCCACCCAGGGGACTGTGTAGATATAGCAAAACGTGTTTAAATGTGCAGTGTTGCTCCTCAGGCTCTGTGGGGCTTCAACTTGACTTTATCCCTCTCTCTCTCTCTCTCTCTCTCTCTCTTTCTTGCTACTAGCTGGCAAATCACAGTCCATCTGGGGATATATTAAAGCAGCACTTCTGGGCCCCTTACTCACTTTTGCGGTCTGCTTATACGCCCAGAGTGTTTATGTATCGTGAGCTTTTTTTAGGACCTCCTCTGAAAGTTGTTGACAGATTAAGACCAGAGAGATGTTGCAGGTATAGGCTTTTCAGTTAAACATTTAATTACTCTATGTTACCGCTGCCTGATCTTTTCTTTAAAAGTATCTTTCACATCTTGACAGGAAGTCCCAAATGACTTGCTATTTTCGGTGTATTCCCTCGATTTGTTGTTGTGCACAGGGAGTATGGTTCGCTTCTGTTTTGATATCTTTTTTTTTGAAAACCATTCAATGTTGTTGACTCACTTTTTGAATGCAGTAAAGCATAAACAAATCATTACAAATAAAACAGATGTACTATAAGTCTTAAAACGGGATGCCATGACACCCACTTTGGGAACCAGTAGTAGTCAAGAGATTTGAATTCTCAAGCTTTTTTGTCCAAAATTAGCAGTGGGAAGAACTTAACCCCCAACAGACCTCCACTGACTGAAATCGCTAAGAGGACATGGTAGCTTTTGTTTCTCTGGCTTCTAAACAAAGTGGCCAATATCATTTGGTGCAATGGGAATGTCTGTATAGGAGTGTGTGGAACAAGGGAAGGCTCTCACACTTGAGATAAACTGGATTTTTTGTTTTTGTCTCTCGGAAAATCTCCTCGGGGGATCGGAGCGTGTGTGTGTGGGTCAAAACGAGAGGTTAGGAGGACATGGGACGAAAACCCTTCTATCTCTGGAGATCGCAGACCGTGATTAAGGCGTGGAACAAAGCACAAACAATGGACAAAAGAGGTTGAAAATAGCCTCATCTCAAACTACTCTATGACGCTCCAGATGTTTTTTCCCATCACTTCAAAAAGCGGTTGAGACGTATATACTGTAAGGAAATGGGAATTCCTTAACCATTGGCAAAAAATACAACACAACAGGATACAAGGCTTGATGTGATGTGATGGTGGGCACCTACGTCTTCCCACTTTAAAAGGGACTGGATGAAGGGGGGAAGGAAGGCAGAGGCTTGGGTGAATATGTCTGCACCGCAAACAGGACAGAGACACTCAGAAAAACACTCATTCGGCATTCAGCACAGGAAACCAAATTTCCTTCCCCAGTGTTCAGATCTATATATGGAAATAGCCTGCCTTATTCTTCCAATCCATGATCTAACCTAGCAAATGACTGTCTAGCCAGCTTTAGACTATACTATTATTTATTAGACTATATATAGATATATAATAGAACCTCAACCTATTTCATTGCCACATTAAAGCAACACTGACCGTTTTTATGAGGCTGCAAAAGCCCAGGAAGTTTATTGAAACAGAAACAGTAAAACAAAGATATGGTGGGAGTGATGTGTGAAGGCTCAGGTTGCGCCACCGAAAAGTGTGAGCAAGTTTAGAGAGTGTGCTGTCAACAAGAAGAAGCACAAACTCTTGTCTTTGTATTCTGGGACTTTCAATTTTATTTTTGTACATTTTGCTTCTGCCAAACTGACTCTGAGATGAAGGTTAGAGAGCACCAAAGTTTCCGACAACACACACTACGCTTCTAGACAAGCTCGACACTGCTGCAGCATGTTGAAATAAGGTGCTGAAATGATCTGCAAAGCTGTGTTTACAAGAGAAAAATAACACTGTCTTAGAAAAATGCCTCAGTCAATCTTGTTGGGAACTGTTCTCAACCCCTCGGTTAAATCGTATTAGTCCCGTCACAATCACATGCTGTCGACACCTTATATACATTCACGTCCACTGTGTTTAAAGCCTCCTTGGGCTCCTTTAACATATAGCCAGGCCTCACAGCGCAGCTATTTCTGTGAGCGAGGGGCACATGATGCTATAATATGCCCGCCGCCTGCTCTGATGTCACCCTTGCAAATGCCGCTACCAAAACAATTATTCTGCCATGATGTAATCAGCTCCGCTAACCTGTGAGAGCTCCGGTGTCTGGCACCAAGGGCAAATACTAAGGAAGCAGCAGGAGCAGCTTTTTACAAGGCATCTGTCTTTGATAGACAGGGCAATGATGTGACCTGTCAGGATATTAACATTTATCAAAGTTAGTGAATTAAGTTCACTTCAGGTGGGGGAAGGAAAGGTATAATAGTAATACAAAGGTGGCCTAAAATTACTTAACTTAAAGGTGCTACGAGGAACTTTTAAAAATTTCTGAAACGGTCTCATTTTTCCTCTGATGATCATAAATGACATGTAACAGCAAACAAGACCATCAATGCAAAAAAATGCTATTTGTATATAGTTTTCCTTAATGCCTGTGTCATGGGTCCCTCGCCCTGGAACTATAGCTGGCATAGTAAAAACACTACAGCTTTTGTCCAAAGGTGATGCAAGAATTAACAAAAGATGAAAGTTCCTTTAAATGCAGAAAAATAAACTCTCTTATTCTTTCAATAACTTATTCACATGAATCAATTAAAGGTCCGACTGTGTTGAATATGTTTTTAAGTCATAATCTGGATTAATGGTTGTGCTGTTAAGTGGTTATGGCATAGGCATGGAGGCTGCATGCGTACACGCTCTGTGGCTATGCATCGCCTCCTTGAAAAATGTAACCACACATGGGGACTGAAGAAATGCCACATGGGAACCACAAGCACTGGGATTGGTTAGCATTGGCCACTTGTGCTTTCTGCTGCAATTTTCAAAAGCCTGGGGGGACTATTAATAGTGAAAGTCGACAGCTCAGCTCAGTTCTCCTTCTTATTATTAAGCATGTCGCAAAGCTTCCTGAACAGCAGACAGTCTGTTCCTCACTGCTCTCTATCAAAGTCAACTGAAGAATATAAACTTGGCGACTTTGCGGCAGTAGCCTTCTGAGACGAGGCAAAAATAGAAGCTAGCTGGATGTAACTCAAGTTCTATAAGTATGTTAAAAGAAAATAGATCACATACAGTTACAATAAAATGCCAATGGGTGAAATCTAATGCTCAATTCTACATCAAAACCTATGTAGAATCAGCATTGCTCGACCCAAATAAACTATTCTTAGTTGATCATCTGAAGGCATCCTTGGTGGCTATGAGGCCAAGTAGCATGCAGAAACATTGAGTGGAAAATTAATTGACAGTAACTCTTAGTTGTTTTGTTGTCTGCAATAAAAAGAAAATATAGGGACCGCCAGAGCAAGAAAAATGGACTTAACGGAGGCGTTACGAGCTGCAGCAAACCACAGGCATGATTAAAGAGTAAGCCCCATCATGCAAAGTTTTATACGTTACATAAATATTCCTCCCCCCGTTACTGTGCGATGTTGCCTGCATATAAATATACTTTTTAAGTCTCCAAGAAATAAGCGGGCAGTGAACGCAACCCAGAACATAGGTGCCTCTGATGAAGCTTTTTTTTTTATTGTTTGTGGTGCTTTCATGTGTCTTAATGTGCTGTCAGTCACCTCGGCCGCTGGTTAGAAGGATGAAAGCGGAGAGGAGATGTTTATGTCTCGAGAAGACAAAGCTGAAAGCGTGTGTTATGACCGGAGCCTTGGCAAGCCGGGGCGAGGAGGGGGAGAGGTAGCCGGATGTGAAGGCATCATCATTCAGGCACATACAGACAGCACGCAAACACACACACACACACACACACACACACACACACACACACGCACGCATAGTCACTGAAGTCGGAGTCACAGATGAGGGAGCTATGGAGGGCGGAGTGATATGCCACACATAAAGAAAATCTGCCGCACACAGAATTGCTAGATCTTGTATTTTTTCCAGTCCCTTACTTGTGCTCTCGGAGACTGGGGGCCATGGTGTGCTTCCATCGTCCTCTCCACTGGGCAGATCTTTGGAGACACAAACAGCATAGGGATATGGTTACAGTAAATGTGCAAGTTTAATGCCAGCACAAAACACACATTCGAATGTAACAGATAAGATCTTTAAAAAAAAAAATTGAAAAACTTCAATCCTGCAAGTTATTGTAGCATACGTAGGATGAACTCATCAAAATGTGTATTCTACTATATGTGTATCCCTGAGCAACAATCCCTTTCGTTTTTTTGGCTTTGGGGATGGGTTAACAACCGAAAGGAATGCATAATGAAAAACATCTCTGGTGAATTAAGGGCAGCTGTGTTGCCTGTGGTTTGCGGCCAAGCCCACCTCCTGAAGCCTCATCAGCGGCAAAGTCCTCGTCATCATCCAGTAAGCTCTGAGACGCCTTGACGGCCTTCTCTGCCTCCAAGTCCTCTGGCACATCGACCTCTCCCCAAACCTTGGAGGCCTGGGTCACCTGCGGCAAACACACAGAGAGAGATTTATAGACGGGGCTTAAGTCCCTGCTGGGAAAGGTTACACCCAGTGCTATACATGGATCCTGGAAGGGTGGAGGGGAGGGAAAACAAAAGCAGACATGAAACAGGGAAGTGAAGTGTTTACTTTGACCATTTATCATCCCCTTGAGACCTTTTGTCTTCTCTTACAAATAAAAGTTCATGATACCTGCACCAGCAGAGTTCATTCAGTTCTTCTTACAAATGCACAAATGTCCAGATAAATCATCACTATTTGGCTGCTGTATGTATTTCTAATCTTAATGGTGGAAGTTGGCAACCGGTTTTCACAGCTGACTGCAACAAGCCACATGTGAATACACACACACAAGTTACAAGAAGAAACATTCACATATGCACACAAACACACACACACACACACGCACACACGCACACGCACACACACACACACACACACACACACACACACACACACACCCACTTCACCAAACTCTGAAAGCCAGAGGGGAAGGTGAGATCAGCATGACTAGATGACACAAATCTGTTAAAGTATGCTTTAAACTCTGTGCCCCTTGGGTAAAAAAAAAAGATATCTAGGATACCACAACTAGTGCTTCACGACCGCTTCTATCACGGAAACATTATGTCACCTCCAGCCGCAGTAAAAACACCTGTAATGAATGCAGCGCCTCAGAGGACAGTTTGCTTTAGAAATCTGTGATCATCGTCTCATTCAGCATGTTATATGAATGGAACAATAGCACGGGTGTAACTGAAATCCAGTGGCTAGCCTTGGGCAACAGTAACGGTGAAATAAAATTCTGCTCAAAACTCCTACACAGCACTACTAGGGCTGGTGGGAATTAAACCTTCATACTTGATTGGCACCAACCAAAAGGTAACAGTAGCACTGTGTATGGGGAACTATGGGCACTGTAAGCTGGAATTGGCTGCGGCTCTATTTGACTTATTCCTTAAACAGACAGATTCTGATTGAAATAAATAATTGACTTTTATATGCAGGCAAAAGGTTTTTACACTGCTACTCGTGTTCTGACTTAACATTTAAAAAGGTTGGCCCATTGTGTTATTGCAAATGGGAGAACACATCTGTTTGAGGTTGTACTTAGTCATAGTACTGCTTTCACCCATTTAAATGATGCCCATTGTAACTCCTGGCTGAGTAATATTGTATGCATATCCTAAAAAGGATAATGTGAGTGCAGATTTCTATGACTATATTATCCAAAGGCAATCCTTGAAAGCAAACCACTAAAAATCCCATGAATAAAAAAAGACAGAACTCGCAGCGTACCTGATCCATACACACTCTCAACGAGGAGACACAAAGCTTAGCGAGCCCCTCTCATATCTGATCATCTTGATAAAAGTTCATTGTGCCAGCTTCACTGGAGCACAGTATGGGATTTTTATTATCTCTGCTCTCACCATCTCAGCATCCAGCCTGCCCAGACTATGGCCATAAGTTTAGATACAACCATGGCAGGATGCCACCCGTTGGCATTTCCAGTAGGCATGGCCCGCCAGTTCCTATTTCCAGCCAACTCTGTAATGGTAGTTTTCCCATTTAAACGGCTCCAGCTAATAAATAACTTGATCAATCCCCCCAAATCCTCTCTCCCCCTGACTGAACACCCTTACAACAACAATCCCGGGCCATTTTCAAAAGCAAACTGCTGACTAACCAAATTCTTTTCAGTGGTGCCGTCCAGCCAACCATTGGTGTGATGATCTCCTGCTTCCCACTCCCTCTTGGTGGGGTATATCATCTGGATGCCATCAGGGCAAAAAAACACCACAAACTTGCTGAGTAGCCCTTGATGGACGGGACCACATTCACACCTGATCTTAAAGCCAACATGTTGGGCTACACTTGTTTCAAAATGTCACACTAGTCTCATATTGGGGAGAGTCGGAAAAACTACATATGAATTTGCTTTCTCAAGAAGCTACTGCAGTTCTGGTTCAAAAACCTATGGTGACCTTTACTCCCCGTCTAGGAGTTGAGACATGTCTGTTGTGTTAAAGTTATCTCTCCCTGGAGATAAAGGTCTTGACCGACTCGCTAAGTCTTTGAACCCCGCCCCAGCCAAAGGACACTGATTGCAGGAGCTCCCCTCGTTCTAGTAACTGGTTGCGACTTCTAGTGGAACATATGGCGACCTTTTGTATGCTTGAAAAAATAAGCCGCGCACATGGGCAGGCACGTACACATAAATATCATACACACATGTGACACATAGACGACGCACACACGCATTCCTGCCTAGAGGAATTCCACTGTTTGCTTATGAATTACTATGCTCACAATGACCAATGTTTGCCTTGGGAGCTGCAGTGTCAGTAGCTTTAGGAACAGGGGAAAAACAGAATCAGTACATAACGAGTGACGGGTGACACCATACCTGTCGACAGGCCTTAAGTTTGCCCAGCTGTTTGGAAAACAACTGCATGTTGGTCCGCGAACAATTAATAAGCAATAGGACAGAAGCAGAACACTTTGATGACAAAAATATTGCTCGGACTGAAACAACCAAGCCAAGTTCCTTTCAAGAGGGCATTACCATCTGCTGTTGCAGCTGGAGACGTGCTGATATCGAGATGATAGCTTCCAAACAAATGTTGGCTTCTTCACATGCCCATTTGTACCGTAAGCCCATTTCTTTCATTTCACAGTCACTCACTGGCCATCAACAGCCAAGCAGACTTAAATACTTCTTTGTTTCCTGACATGGATAAGAAACTGATAACAGTTCTTCAAAGCCTTTCAGTTTCCCTACAGCGAGATCACAAGAACAAATGTCTAATGATTCCTAAGGACAGCTGTGTCCATTATCCATGTTTAATATCTGGTTTTATCTGGTTTAGTTGGGAAAGGCCAACCAAAACTTGATTTTGTGAGATTTTTAATATCCTACCATTGATACTTTGCATTTGCATGGACTTTTTGGATTAAAGAAGGCAATAGCATGGACTTTGAACTAAAGGGATTTAAACTGGTTTGTGTCAAGATATAAGGTTTGAAATCGTAAATACAATGTGCTCTGCTATTATTAATTATCAACTGTGTGTTCAGAACACCCGATTCAAAAATGGAAGACTTTCTCTGACTTAAGAATTTGTAAATACACTGCATGTTTTGGGACTGTAGCCGAGGTCAGCAGACACACTGACTGTTTTGAATACTTTTGCAGATGTGTTTAGGCTACTAGAGAAGAAATGGACAAGGCCATATCTGCATTGTCACAGGCAGAGAGGAAATTAGAGACCTAAAATTATCTGTGTTTTAGAATGATTCTTCTTAAAAATAAGAAAAAAAAATGTTCTAACTGTAGTAGCTGTGTATCTGTGTATCTGAATCTTATGGCAGTGGGGGCGGGACCCGATAAGCCTTTGGCTTCTCCTGCTTCAATTCGGACGATAACACAAAGTAATATGTATGAATATGCAATGAGAAAATTATGTATTGTGAGTAATTGTCCGGAAGAATAATAATAAATAAATAAATAAATACTGAGATAACGATGTGGTATCTCATGTGGCATTCACTTTATCACATTAACATACCCAAACTGTTATACTCCATAACTTGTGTTTGCTTGCTTGCTACCTACAACTTGAAGTAGCTAGTAGTGTTAATGAGCAGTGAAATGGACTATGGAGCATTGAATGTAGATTGCTTGGAAAATATTGCAATCATCTTTTGGGATTATGCCCTATCTTTCCATATTCCAAAAGTTTCTATTCATTACTGTGTTCTGTATCTGTGTGAAAAGCAATTTTGCAGAGACTTGAAATCTGTCAATCATTGTGAATGTTGCATCGCTATTAAGTTTCAAGAAGTGTTCCTTGGCGATGCATTTCATTTAAAAAAGGGCCATATCAGATATTTTTGTCATTGTGCATAAATTGTATGCGTTTGTCTGTCTGTCACAAGTTTATGATTACCCAAGCACCAGACTTATTTTCTCAAACCAATCTTTAAAAACTGGTCACAAACTTATATTATATATATTTTTATAATATTAACATATTTGTATTATTGGCTGTGCACTGAACTTTTTAGCAAACATTACTCAACCAGAAAGGATATTGTGTATTTGCCCAACTGAGTATTTGCAGTATATGTCGGATTGACTCAAAATTAACTACATAAACATTAACTATATATTTCCAACAGTGCGGCTCATTTATGTGTTTTAATATGTATTGGGGATTTGTTTATGATAATAAAAATACGGAATATCATCAGACTTTAATCCCTTACATCAGAAATTTCCGATTCAGCTACTAAACCGTATTCACAAGCAATTTCTTCAGGAAACCAAACCCAGAAGAAAGTGATAAGCATGCATTGACTTTTTGAGAGGTATGGGGGACACTTCTGTGGCTTTGGTAGTTCCTTGCTATTTCACTGCCAACTTTTCACAGATGTTAGAGAATTTAAATTGCTTGGAGTTTCTCTATAATGCACCAAGAAAGAAGAGTTTTTAAAACGGGCCCCTTCAAACAGGTGTTTCTTGCGTTGACATAACTCACTTATTTGACAACATATAATAGTGAGGAAATGTTTACTGTGATGGATTACCTGCTCTGAGAACAGCAATTTAGACACATGAGAGTGGATTAAGACGTCCAAAACCTTCTGGAACGGTCCATCAAATGTACAAACACACAAAAAATTAAAGTGTCCACAAATGCACACACACACACACACACTGAGGCAGCAGATGCAAAGACACACACATACACAGTATTATGGTCACACGCACACCAACACACAGACACTGTTACAAACCCACACTCTTGCATTCCCATCCTGGTTACATCTCTGTGACAGCCAAAGCCTGTCAGAAGGCAGTGTGAAAAGAATTCTTCGGGGACTGGATTCGCCCACTCTGCTAATAAACCCACTGATGCAGCTGCAGGACGATCTGTGAGAAACATCTTGAAGGCATAGCCCATGTGTTAGCACATATATACCAAGCTGGATCCAGCTCACGTTAGACAAGAGTCTCAGAGGAGTGAAGCTCTCTCATGAAAAATATGTTATGTATGCTGTTTCTGCTGATAGCAGCAGCAAAGGTTTAGCATTTAAAGCCGTCTCCTGCGCTCACACAACCTATCTGCTTTTGTCCCCACTGGAGCGTGTGATAGGCCGACAAGTAAAAGGGTGAAATGCTGCATTGCTCATTCCAATCAATTGAATCAAACATCAAGTTGTGACCTTTCAGGCAAGCAGTGCACGCAGGCACTCACAGAAATCCTTCACAAGATGAATTCCCTAACTGCTTGACCCTTCCATCTCCCCCCTGCCACTTTTACTCTCTCACTCTTTAAGACTAGCAATATCTGCTTGGACTTGAAGTAGCAGCATCATGTAACTAAACGGGAATGGAAAGTAAACTAGAGCGAGCATTAAGTGGATGAAAGCTTGACACGTACTGTTCTCTTTAGGTAGAGTAGGCTGAAAAAGTAGGAGCCCGCCAAGCACCGCCAGGCACCAGCAAGGACTGGGCTGCAGGAGCCCCAGCACTCCCTTCACTTCACTTGATGGAGTGGGAGTTTGGAGTAGGTGCAGGAGTATTAGCAGGGCTGCATTAAGTCAGGTCCATTACAGCACCTTGATAATGTTAAAATAAATAGTGTGTGCACATGTTGTTGACGTAGAGATTAGGAAGCCCAGGGCCAGTGATAAAAGTTGTTCCAATATAAATAAATGCTGCGTTGTGTTGAAAACTTAGAGAGCCCTGGGGTGGCCATGGAGAGAGAAAATTAAACTATATTGAGGCCATATTTTACTCCATTAAAAACACACTTCATTTCCAAGTTTTGATTAATGTGTGGCCACAAGATATATTGCGGGACATTGGGAAAGATATTGACAGATTAAAAATTCTGTGCTCAATAAGTCTTTGCTATCTTCATAAGGCAGACAATGACCTACAAGCTAATTTTTACCGAAACGTCTTGTCCTCTAGGCTCGACTAATAACATTGCTCTCTTTGTGCAGCTGGCTGTAAGACAAGAGCCCTGGACCGTCTACAAAGGACAACACTGAAGCCAAAAATATTCAATACCTTCACTCATCAATGGTCTGATGTTACTTTTACTACAAAACTTTGGAAGTTGGACAAATGTGCTTTAACGAAATTTTGGGGATAGTTTTTATTATTTTTATTAGGAAAATCAGCAGGAAAAAAATCCCCAATTTTACATAAACTAAGGGCCTCTGGGGCTCTGTAAATACTCTCAATTTCTGAGAGAATAAAAAGAGAGTTACTGTTGTACGATTTCAAAAAATATGTTTCCACAACATGTTTAAAAGCTCATGCACGTAGTGAGTGATCCTCCACATACATACGAGGTGTTTTTGTGATGTGCCTTGCCTGGCCTGGCCTTTCATTGTGAGAGGGTGATGAAAGATAAGGAGGAAAAAGGATAAGCCGGGGAGAAATGTTCCTTTTTTCACACACTTGTAGCTACAGGAGACACAGACGCCTCAAGGTTTTTTGACAACAACATTGGGGGCAGCAACAGGGAAGCTCTGTGTATGTTTGTGAGAGACAGACAAGAGTTTCCTATGTGTTTAACCCCTCGCTTGGAGCAGTGGGTGAATTGAGAAATTGCCGCGCCTGACGCTAAATCTTCCGCGTGGGCCCCTGCTGCACCGAGGGCCCGATGAGTGAGGCCCTTCTGCTCTCCGCAGCTCTTTTCCACGGGATTTAATCCAAAGTGATTGGACGGCGGAGGAAGTGCAAGGGGGCCCTTCATTCAACAAGCAGCAAACGCTCTGTGACAACGGGCACGGATTGTCTTTTAAGAGTGTTCCATGACTAATACCGTGGGTTCACCAAAACAAGGCAGATGTTCTCAGAAAAACAGACTTGTAGACGGGATGGGGGTGGTGGGATAGGGGGGCAGTGAGTAGAAAAAAAGTGAAGGATAAGTCCGCATTTCTGAGCACATGCTTGGAGTGCCTGCCCTAGCCATCTTCCCCCAGGTCGTTCATTCTCTCCCCCACACAGCCGTCATGCCATGCATTTTACAATAAGCTTGATCTCCCACTGGACTTACGCACTAGAAGAACCCCATTTTCTTGACACGCATGATGCATTTTTTCAGATCTGTCTTGGTATTGCAAGGTGATGCAGCAGAATGTAAGGCTCTAAGGACTATGCTGTTAATATTTAGCAGATAACTGCAAGGACGTAGAGGGGCATTATCTTTTCTTCCCTTTGTGGCGCATATTTTAAGATAAAGAGCTGACAAAATGACTCCAAAGATGTTCAAATTGTCTTCCAATGATTCATTCTCTACTCTTTATATGTTAGACTCATAATGGACAGTGAAAAAAAAGGATTAAGATCTTTGCAGTAGAACCAGAGGTATCTTATGGCCTGGAGCCTATGTTACCCACAATGCAATGCAACTCCGGCATATGTGAAAAGATTTGTAAACAGACTTTGATGTGTAAAAACCAGCGGAGTTCTCCTCAAGTAGGTGAAGGTTGAAACCATGGACATGTAGATGACTTCTGTCACTTTACAGGTGCATGAAAAATCATACCCCACCACACCTCGAAAATATATAAGAACAGATATACTTGTTGTTTCTGCTGAGTCCCTCAGTGTTGGTTTGCAACAAGCTTCAAAACGTCTATGTGGAAAGCAGCAGTGCCTCCAGCTAGTTAACATCTGCCACACACAACCTTACACTCCTCTTCCTTTACACCAACACTCACTGTTTAGGGAGGGAGGCATGTCAAAATAAGCATCCAGCTTGTTTGGACCTGTGTATGTGGTGTTAGCTACACCGGGCGAGATAGGATGTCTGCAGAGCAACAATTAAATGAAGAAAAAAGACATGCATTTTATCTGTGAGCTTCGCCTTGCACGCTCTGCAGCTGAGATCAAAGAAAACGGAAGGGAAACAGAACTAATGATTCCCCTACCATGTGTACACACGTGTCCAATTGTACATGCTTGCCAAACCAACAGGTGTGTCATTAAAAACTAACATTTTAATTTTCCATGCTTGTTGTGTCAGATATTGGATATTTGGTGTACAATCACATTTCCCAGGGAGTTGAAAATGTCACACATTAACACATTTCTACGACGGATGCTGAATAAATGATTTTCCTGATGCATCAAATACACCTTGGTTTCATGTGGGGTGGCTGAAAGAGGACTATACTGATGTACTTTATGTGTCATGAAGTCACTCTCCCCTTGTCTGACTCAGCCCCCAAATAGCACAATTTGAAAACTGAGGGTGAGTCACCAAAATGTATTCCAGGCCAAAGGTCACATGCTGGCGGCACAACGACCAGACAGAGGGCAGTGATCGTAAGTGGGCTGTGAAACAAGACACCCCAGCCTCACACCATTGGAAATGCTATCTCTTATGGGGGATTGGGGGGAGGGGGGGGTGGTCAGCCTCAATAATAGCAGCATCACTACTCTTTGGATTTTAGTGAAGAGCCTTATGAGTCCCCTCACTTAGGTTTATTTTGTGATTTCGCTTCACTTCAAAATAAAGTTTTCTTTTTCAGCTAAGCATTAAATATTCCGAATCTATTATTCTTCGGGCTACTGTCCAGGTAGCTGAAAGTGTTGTTAAATGCTACACTGTATTACAGTTTCACTGTGGGTGGGATAATGACAGCGTGAACACATTCCAAACTAACGTCCCTAGGCGTGAAGACACAGTTGACACCCTCAGAAGCCCAGTCTTTTCAATTATCACCCCAGCAGGGGCACCAGCAGGACATTGAGTCAACAGACCACCTGGAATCACGGCCGCGGTGGTTCATCCAGTGCTAGAACCCGAAGGCCCCGCATCCGACAGGGAACAAAAGCCATGAAACCACCCCTTTATTTACACATGCAGGTAGTAGGAAATCCACACACACATGGACTGCTGCACACTTGAAGATAAACAATGGGAGCACACTTTGTTAAAAGGCACATGGTTATAGGTCCACTGTTTCAGCCAGGAATGAACCGATTCTGTTTTAATAGGGCTCTGTGGTTTGTGGGAAAGGCCAATTTACTGGATTAGAGGTTTAGCTCTTAAAGCCACGGGTGCCTTTATTGTGAGAAAAATATTCCAATTAATGTTTCAAACCAAGGCGGAGCAAAATAATGCTTAACTTAGAGCAAATACAAACTTGGTGGCATAGTGATTAAAAACGACAAGTGCAACTGGAAAAATATACAACCAAATCTCACATGAACCGCATGCCACATCAAACACAAACACTGCGAGAGTAAAATCAAAATTCTATACATAGCGTGTGTGTTTCCGGTAACATTTCTGAGTGACCTGCCGGGAGGAGCAGGCTAAGGGGCCATCTCCAGTTCCCCCAGACGACAGCTGACAGGCGAGGTGTGGAGACTGGTGGCAAGAGAGCAGCTCCAGCTTGGCCAGCCCCTGCCTGTTTATTTATAACAGAAATAGACCCTTTGAAAGCGCTGCTGGGCCACTTAAGATGTCTGCTTTTCCTCCCTTCTGGAGAACTCGGAGGGATCAGGGATCTTAAGGTGGCCTAACATTAAGCTGACACTGCACTATAGGAACCTCAGTCAGGACAAAGATCGACTTGAGCTTCAGCTGCAGTAAATTAATGCCTGAGAAACTGTGGATTTCCTTGTAAATAATGAGCTATTTACTCGGTGCATACACACCATAGTAAGAGTATCGAGCGTCCTGCATTGAAGAGAACCCCACACATCATAACACCATGGTCACTCATAACACTTGACCAAATGTACTAAATCTAGGCAAAAAAATAATAATTTAATTCAATTAACAGACATTACCTCCAATGAAAACACATCCCAGTATAAGTATCACCATCTTTTCTGCAATGTTCTGCACAAACTCCATTATAATCAAAAATGTATATTGTCAACCCTTTGAGGTTGTACTTAGGCACAGAAATGATTTGAGCTAATTGCTAACATCAACATGCTAACAAAAACAATGCTAACAAAGTAAACAGTAGCCATAAAGCCACTAGTGGTCAATCCATGCCAGTACATGTTGAGATGTGTCATTGGATAATAGAATATTTTGAACTACTAGTGGTGTTCAATGTCAAGTCAGGGATCACCAATTCCATAAGGCTTCATTGGACAACATTTCTTGGAAATTCATCCATCGGTTACTTGAGGCTGGACCAAAGTATTAGACCAAAATTGACTGATATTGCCTCCTATAGCTGTTGACATGGCAAAAAATTGTGGGAAAAGCAATTTTCAACCAATCTTTTTTTTTCAACACAACAGCAGATTCTGCTGAGTTGATTTAAAGGCTTGCGGGCATTTCAGCTTAAGAAAAGGAAGTAGCAGCAGCTGCTAGATGGCTCTGTGATTAAGCTCTGGTTTCCCCTACAGTGACGGCAGCGGCAGTGTTAGATTTACCCTCCTCTCTTCCTCTCTCGCTCATTCTCACCTCAGGACCAACTAATCTGATACCACCTGTTGACTTGGCCGCAATCGCATTGTCCCACATAATCATAGCCCCCGTGTATCATACTTGTTTGGTTTTGTTTACACTGTGGGAAGAACAGGCTAAGTAGACAAAATCTTTCTCATGTAACCATCTCTGGAACAAATTGGGCCGTTGGAGTATAGCAGCTAATATAGACTTTCCACCAAGGTGCAGAAATGAATAATGTGCATCCCGAGGGAATATTTTCATGTTAGTAAATCCCACTTTTCACCAGTTCCCAAGGTCATGCCATTGGGGCTGGGTATCTAGTAATTAACTGGGATTTGTCAGGGTACCATGGTGAAGCTTTTGGAACGCAGAGCAGTTCCAACATGTTGAGCTTCTCAAACAGTGAGTTTTGAGGGGTCTTTGTTTGGTAACCCAAGATGCACTTTGAGCTTATAACATTACAACAAAACCTGCTGTTAGCTGAACAGAACCCTTTGTGGGCGCCATCTGCACATCAAAGTCTTTTTTAATTTTCTTTCCCACAACTTTTTCAATAATACTATCTGTTAGCTGTGCCAAAAAAAGGGCCACGGAAGCTGTGAGAAGAAAAATATTCCCTATCAGCTGTTTATGCCATTAATATAAACATAAAGGGGCTGTATCAGACACAACGGCTATGCTCCTCTCTAGATGTTCAGCACTGCAGAGAAAACAAGACATTGCAGTCTGATGTTGACAAAATCATCAAAGGAAAGAAAAGAAGGCATTCAGAGGTTATCCTCGTCTTTCAAGGCCCCCCTCCATCCTCCCCATTGGAAATTACCTGCCAGCTGTTTTTTGCTAACCTGTGCACCATGGGAATGCCAAAAGTGGGAGTAGACAACAGAACAGAGTGGGAGAAATCAGATCTGTCTTGGCCCCACTTGCAGAACAGTACGAAATATCCATGGGCAACATGAAAAGGTCAGCTTTAATCACAGCCCACACAGAAAAGCATGGAAAGGGCTTTCTCTATAATCTTCAACATTCATCTCAAATTTCCAGATAACAAATATCCATGTGAGTATCATGGGTGATTAAAGCCATTCACAATGGGTACTTTGCACCCGAGGGTCATATGATAGAACTTTCAGAAAAGATGTTGGACTCCTTTCTGTCTTCAGGCATAAACAATAGCAATCACAGTAGCTATAGTGAAATATGTATTGTAATAACCCTTTGGAGGGCACTCTTGCTTTCAAATTATGAAGTCACTCATTCAGGAACTGAATCTGACATGCACATTAATTAGTTAAGTAAATATACTTTATGGGTTCTAATCAAAGGCTGGGAAGAATACACTGCCTATGCATTTTGAGAGAAATTGTGAATGTGAAATTCACATCCCGAGGCGTTTTCCCTCAGCAGTTCAACAGCTGCTGGTGGCTTACATCATCCTGATACAAAATGCTGCTCTCATTTTGGTCATGGAAAGTTGTGTGTATCCTTGTTCACACAACTAACAATTCCCAAAGGCAGTTGTGAGCGTTGGGTTTAATGTAGCAAGATGTCTGTGGGAATGAAGGTAATACGAGTAAGGCTGGTGACTCATTGGATAATATATGTCAAGGACCACCAGCGACTGGGTTCCCATGTATTTAGACAGGAGATCTTTGAGAACAGAGCAGGAATTCCAGGGGGAGATAAAAATACCTCAGGAGCTGCGTAGCTGCAGGTGTTATTACACCCTCCTCCAGAGGCCCGGTAGCCAGAGTTAGTGCAGGACAGAACATGGGGGTAAGGTCTAGTGAGGAGACATCTTCAGGACTCTATGCCATTTCAGAAAAGTCATGTTTACTAATGCCTTGCCAATTAAATTGCATCAACCTTTTAAAAATGGCAGTTTATCTCACGGAAAATACTATCCTGTCGACAATTCAATGTACTGCAGTGTGTAGCTACACCCTCTTGGGACCACATGGTATCCCAACGAATGGGCGACCAAAATAGGTGTTGCACAGTACACTGATGTTGGTACCCTTCCCAACTGTTGACAATTGAAACACAAATAATTGTGTGCGGTACTGATCTAACTATACTGTACAGCTCAGTGGAATTGAACCTGTATTACTTGCCAGAAAAAGTGTTTAAAGACATGGAGGGATGCTTGTCACTGCACTATCCCATAGCTTGTAGCTATAACAGTAACACTCGTGTTTAATGGTTGTTTTTGTAGCTTGAATTAAATATCCCCAACATTTTCAATGATGCTTTTGTGCAAGGCTCTCCCCAATGCTAAACTCTACACTTGCATTTTCCAAAACTATCCTAAGCCAGGCCCAGTACAGTAGGCTTTCTGCTGCTGTGGCTGGCAACCCCCTCACCCCCACCAATTTGAGGTTAGGGCTGGACAAAAACCAATAAACACTGAAGAAAGCCATGTTTCAGAAAAGGCTCTGAGTGGTGGAATGCACAGCCAACTGTTGCTCAGCATACTGGCACACCCACATCTGTAAAGCACACGACTCAAGATCTACTCACATGTTGGTAAGCTCCTGACAGTAGGAACATGTACTCAGAGACTGTGGGAATGTGATTCAGCAGAAAGATCTGTGTATACTTATTTAACTTCTCCTGCTACAATAGGGTGATTTTGCTTTGACAGCAACCAATTTTTAATGACCAAAAATAGACATGAATGTTTTGAAGCAAATCCGCCCACACTCTGGCTACTGGAGATGTGATCTTAAGCTTCAGCCTAACAAGGGACTTTCCTGCAGGTTGTCTTCTATGTTTGGTGAGGGAAGTCATTTATTTCCACCAATTCAGGGATCAAGGCAAATCGTAACCACCATCCAAAGGCCAGAAAGCTTTACTTCTTAACGATACCCTAAACCAGAGAAATGTGAACATTCCTGAAGCCAATTATTGGGTTCGGCATGTGAGAGGGGATCAGGTGTCCACTTTGTCGGCATAAAATGCCTTGATTCTGATTGGCTCTAACCTGCTCCATTCAAAATTTAAAGCCTTGACTCAGACTCCCTCTGTCACCCCTTGACAAAGGATCAAGGGGCAGGACACTTGCAAATAACCGGATTATGTTCTTGAGGCTGGTTCAAGGAGAAGGATCTAGGGAATCCGAGTGTTTTGAAGGTTGGATTTCTCCAGGTGTATGGCACTTTTATTTTGGCAGGCCAGAAAACCCGACCCTATAAATAGGATTAGTTAACCTGTATTACTCAGGGTAAGCAATGTCTATTCCAATAGGCTCATGTTTCAGGTTGTCTGTATTTTGCTATTTTTATACCTTTTTTAGCCCATAAATGCAACCTATGATTTTCATCATAATTTGTCAGCACATAAATTCTTCTTGTCAATGTGAAGAATTTATGAGAAAAATCACTAATGACTAATACGTTTTGGCAACTGTTGTTTAAACAGTCAAACACTGCACAAGAAGTTCCTTATACTGTTGCCATGCCTCCAACGTTAGGAACAAGTAGGGAAAACCAAGCCAAAACCTAGGTCTCAGAGCAGACTTTGGATAAGCAAACTAAGAGAGTGCAGGATGAAGATATGGTCATAAATAAGGGCCGGGGGAAAAGCTGTTGCATGGGAGATAAACAGTAGTCCCGTCATTACTTTTGGCCAAGGTCAACAAGGGGCTCAACAAGAGTCTCTTGAGTCGCTTAAGATTTGCTCCTTCATTATTCACAGATTTGCAGGCCTGACGGCACAGTAGGCCTATCTGTCAATTTGTGAGTAAAAAATGCAAAAACATTCAAAGACGTCAACAATGGTGCAGGTAGTTTTAATTTGACACACATATCTATACTATATTGCCATCGAACACAATGCCTAAAGGTGTGAATATAATACCCTGACATTGCCTTGAATGGGTTTTCCATCAGTCATCCCTGCTTATACTGTTTATCTTAAGTTAAATCTTTTCAGTATGAGTCATGCTTAAATGACATGACATTTTGTATTCAGATACTGACTGTATCAGTTAATTAACCCACATATTACCTTGCCTAGCCCAGGAATCTTCCTGTCTAGACCGTTTCCCTGCGGGGATCATTCACCAGTCTATCACACAGATTGGATAGCAGGGTGTGATTACAGTTGCCATGATTCACAGATTGATTTAAAAAGCAAAATGGTCCCCTCTGGAACAAAAAGATTTATAAAATGAGACAATAAATATAAAACCTTCACGCTCATCTGGTTTAAATGCTCCCCAGACTGCAGGCAGTATTTTGTGCTATGCTGATAAATCCACCAGCATGTATATCCGACTAAGAGTGATAAAAGAGCTTTTCAGTAGGCCTGACAGCAAACCCCTTTGCTTGATGATCTCGGGGTAGGAATTCCCCCACAAAGGACCACGCCTGCTGGATCTAACGCTTTGAGAGGCAGATAAAATCCCTAGGCCAAATTAAACACTTCCTTTACCCTTCCTCCAAAAGATAGTCCCAAAAATAAACTGCCTACATGTTTAGAGCAAAAAATATCTAATGCAAAGCACAGCACTCACAAAAGTGTTAAGCAGGCAAAAACAGACAGGATCCCAATGAATAATTGCGGGTTTACAGTATGTCAGCAAATATGTTGCATCTGTTTGACTTTACTGATAAGTTACTGAATATCATCACTACAGTATTAAAACAAAGGTATGTATTCTTAAAGAAAACGAGAGAAAAAAAAGTAAACTTTTCACAACCTGGATCTTATTTTTGTAGTCTTCTGTTGAAAACAGGGAAGTCATCAGCAGCACACAAGTGATTACACCTAATAAGAGATTAAGTCTTAATGTACACAGTCGTCTATGGATCTAAAACCACCAACAGTGTTTGAAAATGTAAAAATACAAATACCAGGAGGGATTAAACAGCGCAGTACAGAGAAAATAGAAGACTCGAGAGGTAATGAGAGTGACCATTGCTAGCATGTTCCCAGCTTGCCAATGTGTTAGCGGTTATCTTACTAAACCTTTATTACGGCCATTCAATGCAGACGTTTACTTTGCAAGAGGCTTTTTACAAGCCTGGTCCTTTGCATTATCAGAAGCTCCCATTACAATTAGCCGGGAGCAAGACATAAAAGTCTGTAGTTAAACTAAAAAATGTGGGTCAATTAGAGAGCCCTTATTCCATTAATATAACTGTTATCATGACAATAACATAATATGATAAAAGAGGCTAAATTGTGTTTAGTGAATAGTAGACTTTCAAGGCATTATTAAGGGCCTAAAACATCCTTCTGGCTTCAAACCAACGAAACAACAAACCTGGTCGACCGCCGTCAACCATAAACAACGTCTGGGAGTATCTTCCTCAAAACAGTTGACAGACAAATTTCACCTGTCCTCATAATTCAGCGACAGGCCTTAATTTGAAGGTGTGCTCACACCTACAAAGACATCTGTTTGCCAGAGGTTTATGCAATAATACAAGAAAGCAGGAGGGCTAACCTGGCCATTCATTGTAAGCAGATGTGAGAGATCCATTTCCTACTATAATAAGAGGTAATTATAGGCATGGGGCCCCTGTGAGTTCGTGTGAAAATACGCCGAGACCCGGTGGTTAATCAGCGAAGGGAACCAGTCAGGTACGAGTGAAGGCAGTGAAACTAAACTGCAGACTGCTCTATCTATGACTCATCATCACTGTGCTGCTAATAGACAAGCCAGCGCAAGCCAGTTCATGACCTTTCAAGGAAAAAAGAAGCAAAAGAGGATAATTTAAGAGTCAGCTTTCACCAGTGAGGTTACGTCACTACATCACACCATCTGACCATGCTGACAATTCCTTACAGTGAATCTTTGCCGTCTAAGACAATGAGCAATAACAGAACAGCAAGTATGCAAGAATATAAATAAAAAAGGGACAAAAATACTTAATAATTGCTTTTGCTTACAATTTTTCTTTTTTTCCCATTGCATTGCATTTTTTCAAGCTTCTAAGTATTCCTGCCCAGGGGGTTGGATGGGTGCAGGGACATGGTAAACAATGTACAGTATGCTATCCATTATTTCCTATTATTCATGCACCAGGAAAGTCCTGGTGAAACAATAGTCTGAAGTTAAACATGAAAAGGCAACATGAATGTCTGTGAAGGAGATCTAGTGTTTGTGCCAAATGTTGGCCCCCGCTGTGCCCCCATCTACACTCCTTGTACCCACGCCACAGTCATAATAGAGCCTCAGCAGGTGGAGCCTGGTAGGGAAGGCAGGGCCTCTCCGTCCTGGCACAGCTGAAAGAGCCTCCTCTATGCGCTCGCAGTCCAAATAAATCACACAGGCCCTCAGTTCAGGGGAAGAACCATTTAATTGCCCCTTTTAAAGCAATAATTGCCTAACTTGGCTGGAGGTGCTGCCTGCATGAAGACGAAAAGAAAAGGGAGGCCTACACTGTCTCTGATGATCAAGGAAGAACATCAAGTTCAACCAAGAGCAGTGATTTGGATTATCACAAACAATGAGTGTTGATTATTTAAAGGGATTAAGGAAATCATTCTGAAATGGATTTATGAACGTCAAACTTTATCCAATACTCCAACAGCTGTGCATTCATTTTAAACAATCTGCAATGCTCAACAGCTGCTGTTCCCATGACTCGGTCTTAAGTGGTGTGGTGTTGTAAAGGCATTGTTGGTGGTCACCAGCTACTTACTGTATACTGCATGTCCAAACAGAGAATACAAACTCATTAATCCAGAGAAGATAACCATTTATATGTCAGAAATGCAACTCCCCCACTGATTAATATACTGTTGGGTTTCAAACTTGATCTTTCCAAATTCTGGAATAGAGTCTCATCCGTTGGTTTTCTCTATCCATACCATCCCTGATTAAAATGTAAACTGCTACTTTCAGAAGAACATAAACAAGCCTTTAAGATGAGTATTTAAATGGCTTCTCATTCCTCAGGATTATCAGATGGTTTGGGTGAAGAGAAAATTATATACAGCCACTTCAGTCTGAAGCCACAGAAATTTCCCTTTGCCTTACCAACTGTTTAACAAGGCCAGAGTTCAGCTTGAATAGGCTTGCCAGGTACTGGGTAGACTTGCATAGTGTCAAGCCTCAGGGCACATAAGGGAGGCTAAGCTACTAAAGTCAGCATGGTTATTAAGGAGTATTTGTATTTCTTTGTTTTTAGCTGGCAGTACAAGAATAAAGATAAAATCTGAAATCCTTGACTCATCTTCTATCGGGCGGTGCATTTGAAAATGACCAGAAGCCTCAATGCTGATGGTTTCCAGCAGCAAAGAAGTATCTGTGATTTTAATCTAGTGAGACATTTGCCTACCAACAGGGTCCACACATTCCATTCTTATCAATGGCTTGGTTCTCACACAGAAGTAACTGCCTGCTGTATGCTATACTGTTGCACCTCACAAACTGTTCCACAAAGATTTGTATTAAAGGTGTTGTGACCGTCATAAAGAACACATACATGGTAAAACACTGACTTTCAACACAGTCGTCAATCCAGCTGGCTGAAAACACAGACCACTTGTTTAACAATTACTTTGTGATTTTGACGGTAAATCTGTCATGGTTATCAATGTAAACTGAATATTGTTCCTTGAGAGAAAATAAAATGTAACAGGCACGACAACACTAACTGAGGTACATGAGGTCAAGCTTAAAGCCGTATTATTAAACATTATCTCATATAATTTGATTTACTATAAAAATAGCTTTTATGTACAGTATTCTTGTGTTCCTCTTGATGCAGCCAATGATTTGCATTTGCCGGACTCTAATGGCGGAAACACGTTTTCTGCTTCATTCATTCAACCTGACATCAGGTCAAAGTCTCTGGGATCTGAATGAGTGTGTGTGTGTGTGTGTGTGTGTGTGTGTGTGTGTGTGTGTGTGTGTGTGTGTGTGTGTGTGTGTGTGTGTGTGTGTGTGTGTGTGTGTGTGTGTGTGTGTGAGTGGATCAAAGACTTTTTTCCATTACAACACAGTCTGGCTCATGGCATGGAACATGCATCTTCAAAAGCAACAAACCTGCATGGAAAATACTTCAGTTTTTGCTGTGTTGAAACATGCTGTGAATGAAATTCAAATTCAACACATTCTAGCACAGAGAGAAAAATAATAACAACGAGGGCTTGTACTGTGGCTTAATTAAGTCCAGGGGAATTCATAAATTCATCAAATCCTGAGTTCCAGCTTGTTCCTTCCAAGTTATGAAAACTCGTGGAAACTTTTGCAAAGCTTTGCACACTCAGAATGAATGAGATCTCACTGTGCACTGAATTAGAAGCTGTCATACATGCCTGTATTTATTTACTGTGTGAAAAACTACAGAGGAGAGATTTTTGAATAATAATAATACTAGTTGTTGAGATACGAATGCAGAAAAACTTTTCAAAAATAAAAGCTCTCCAGAGGGAAAAAATGGGTATGGGGGTTGGAAAAACTGAAAAACCCTCGTTCTTTCAGCATCCAGTATAGAGCAGGACATTGACTACGTACAGGAAAGCCTGAATAAACTTTGCTTCAGGGGAAGTGGGGTCCTCCTGCCCTGTAGATAATTCCAGGTTTCATTTCCCCTACAGGATGGTGACTCAGCAAGGGACACATTTTGTAGACCATCATAAGCCAGTGCACCGATACAATGGGCTGCCAGTAACCTCATAACCACAAACTCATTCCCTTTTAAGCTCTTTAAGGTATATCACTTTTCCAAACTGCCTTCCTTGTTACAGGCGGTCAGGTGGGTAGAAATGACTTCTCCACATCAATACTATCAATCCTGGTTAACCACTCAATTCCAATGTGCAGGGGATTCTGAGATTGTATCACCAATGAGCAGAAATACGAAGGACAGAGGGTGAAAACCACAAAGACAGACAAATTCCTTTGAGAAGAACAAGTGCCGGAGTGTGTGTGGACGTGCACGTGGATGTGCATGTATGTATTACAAAGTAAAAGACTTGTTATGTCTGGTGGGACAGCAGCTGCCATGATAACATAGACCAGACTGGTGCAGCTCTGTCCTGAAGGCCCCCTCAGCCTCAGTACCTGAGAACTAAACTCCTCTGTAAACCAGCGAGACGCAATAAGGAGTATATATCTTAACAGTGGTATCGAAAGGCTGACATTTGGTAGCGGTTTACCTGTTGCTATGCTGCTATGATGAGCAGTAGATGTATGGCCGCCTACAAACAAGTTTCTGAATTGAGTAAAAGTGAGCAGAAAGAGGAAGTGTTTCCCCTGTATTTACTTTTCACTGAGCCATGACACAGTGAAGCCTGCAAAATTCCACTTGTCGACAACCCGCTGCGAACATTAAGGGTTTAACAACAGCTTACTTGAATATGCATCTTCTTAAGGTTACAATAAAGTCATGCAAAAATGGAAGCCTCACCATTTCACAGGTAGAGACTTGTTGTACAGTAAGAGGAAGTGGAGGCAGGGTGCTACTAGTCTCAGGGAGTGATAAATCGTCAGCTCTGATAAGACACTAGGGTGGGATTTTCGTATACACACTTCACAGGATGTCAGGGTCGAACCTGGGTTCAAAAGACAATGGAGTAGAAAAAAAAGAACGATAGCATTCCTTTAGCAACCTTAAGTACCCTGAAAAAAAAATCCATTTTGTTCGCAAGACACAAGAACGTCTTTCAAGAGAAGGGCAGCAACCCCCATCAGGGTAGCTGTATAAGTTGGGAGGGACCACACAAGACAATGCAGCAGCTTCCTTGAGCGAAGAAAAAAAGCTGAATGCTCAAGTGACTTCGCATCAATGCCTCTAGCCAAGACAATGCCAGATTCAATAGGGCACAGACAACTACAGAGCACCTTCAAAGGGAAAGTGCAATACAGTTAACTTAGCATTTCAATGAATTTCTAATGAGTGCCAGCCTGGAAAAAAAGACCAGTACATACGATGTGAAAAGAATGAAGGTGGCTGTTTAAGACGGGTAAAATCAGAGTATGTACCGGTTTATTACAGTCTTAGCGGAGCGAATTGTGTTAGATTTGAAGCTCTGCAGTGGCGTTGTAGTACATCTAACGAAAGACTTGTTTACTAATCATTTACCAAAGATGAGTGAATTCCAAAATAAATTCACTTCACACACTTCAACTTTTTCCAAACTGAGCAAATACGTCTTGTTTTTAATTTTCAGAAGAACATTAATATTCCAACACTCCTCATATAAGAAACGACTGAAGGAGAAATAAATCTGACGATTACAATTTTCTACTGCAAATACTTCCGAGCAACGAGCGGGGTTTCTTTATTGCTTGTGTTGTAGACTGCCTTGTGTCCTCAAGACATCCTGTGACCTCAGCATGAACTCCATTGCGACATAACCCAGGAGTGAAGAGTGATACGTTAAGCCTGCGTATACTCAAAAGGGGGGGCCAATAGGCATCAGTTTGGCTGCATTAATACTTTTATCCATTTCACAATTTCATATCAAACAACCTGGTCAGCGAACATGCTATTCTAATGACACTTGACAAAAAAATCCCTTAAATACTTGCTGCACTGCACAGGTTAAAGGTCGGGTGAGAGGGTTCACTAAAAAGGGAAAATCCAGAATTTGGGTAGAAATTTAGATACTTGCTTGTGGGCACTTCAGTAAGTGAGTTGTTGGCCTGTTAAGTGAAAGGATAGACACTTTCCTCACTAGGACCCACTGCATCCACAGCACACTGGAGCAGTGTTGAAGGGAAAACAATCCAAACATTTGTAGGTGTGTTGAATGCAATGTGTTGTCAAAGTGAAGGTAAACGGCAGGTGTGGTCATCAGAGAGGTTTTGATGTCTTAAAGTGTATAACCTCCAAAAGAGGTACATTAAAGCGTTACACGTAGAGCTTTTAGGGTTTAATTCAATGGTACCTGACCTGGCATGAGCTTAGTTTTGAAACAAAGGCCATGTCATTATCTCTAGAGAAGGGAAACTTAAATGTATGGAAAGCTGTGAATGGAAAGAGTGGGACTCTAGTTACAACAGGCGATACTCAAGAGTATGCGCTCGCATGTCAGCACATGCACCGCGTTGCTGCTGTACCAGCTGAGGTGCAGCTGTGTTTGGAGTCAGTCGGCTCCTCTGTATGACTTGGACGCAACGCTGGGCATGAAAGAGCAGCGCAAGCTTCTGCAGCCATCGAGCAAAGGGTATTGTGAGAAGACATGATTGTGTGAGTGTGTGTTGTGTTGATGATGTGTCCCAGCCGACAAGGGTGGGGTGATAAAACCCCAAACTTATTTGAACCATCTTTAATAGCTTTGATTTATCTCTCCAATCTAAATCCCTAATTTGCATTCCTTCTCACGTATCCTACAGATCTCGGAGGTTAAGATTAAATATGGTTCCTTCAAGAAAAAAAGCCTGCAATGATTATATTTCAACTGCTCAATAATAATAAAAAATGGCACAGGCTGCAAACTGGAGTCAGAAAAAGAGGAAAGGAAAAATGAGCAGTATAGTAAAGTCAGGCTTGAGGGTGAGGCCACACTGGGGATCCTTAAAAGTACCAAACTAATATTTTTGGCATCTTTTAGCTCAAGGAACCGAGTAACCGGCTGAAAAAACAACAACCTTAGGCTCACTTCTCTGCAGGGAGGCAAAAACTCACAAGAAAAAAAGTCATATTTCCAGCACCTGCATCTAATGGAAATGTTGTAATAGTAGAATACCCACAGAAATAATATAGAACATCATCAGCAAAGAAATGCAGAATGCAGGCTTTTCTTGGAGCGCCATGTGTTTTGGAATGAACACATTGCACAGAGTCATGCAAAACATTTATCATGTGAAGTCAAACTGTGAGAAGCCTCCAAGAGCAGCAAGACATGTGGCAACTGCAAATTACACGTGAAAAGTTTTCGGAAACTGTGCAGTGTGTGGGAGCTAATCTTGGCAGTGAATAAATCAAAGAGGAACCCCCTGCCAAATTGAGAAACAGAGTCAGGTTCAGATCGCTCACCTCTTTGACCTCTATACTCGCCCAAGTCACACCTCACTGCAGTGTCAACAAATGCCAATGACTCCATATGTGCCCATGTGCTTCGAGGAGAGGGGGGCAAGCCACTTCCTTGCAGCATTGTCCTGTCTGCCAAGATGGCCCCCTTCTCCTGGGGCTATAATTCAACAATGCAATGTTTACTGAACCCAGTCTTCAAGCAATTATGTGAATGGGTCTGGAGGGGGCAGACCTTCCCCACTGTTCAAACTGTGGAGTGGAGTAGATGTTTGCATTGCTGGGGCTTTGCAACTCAATAGTGGTGCTCTCTCATCCACTCTGAATGGGAATTAAGCACCAGGTAGCCTATAGGGTCTGAAACGACAACGCGCCACACAGACGGACCAACCGCCGCCAACCCTGGTCGATGCATTACCAGGCACAGACTAAATAAATCATCAAATCAAGCGCACTCTGCATTTAGCAGCCCAATGAAAAGGCAGCATTTAAACAAGACAACAATTTAAGTCAACGACACACACACACACACACACTGCAGACTGTATCGTCATAGGAATCCAGGGCGCCCTTCCCCCAACCCCCAATGAAGTTAAGGGACACTTGTGATAGTCTATACTGGGAGAGATCTCTATACCAATTGCCAGCAGTGGGGAGCTCACGGTTGGTCTGATGCCATACATCACAAATCAAAGTGACCTCGATTTCTTATAAATGATGAATTTAGACCAGATGCGTTGGCCTCATCGATCCATTAACACTTGTAAAACACTTACACGAGTCAATACAGATTTGGGAGTGGCCATTTTTTTCAGGATTTATTGAGCATTGAGCTGTAAATCTACTTGGCCTCGGATAATTTGTCACACTAGTACAAGCTGGTGGTTCACGGCAGGATATTGGATGACTTATATTCGTTGATGGAGAGCTCTTCTTACCTACAGAGAGTCTTTATTGACTTTGCTTTGAGTTGATGTGCATGACCCTGACATTCCGGAGGACCCGTATAGTAACACCAGTACGGGTGCTTAATTGAATCATGAGACAGTGCGTCTGCTGTAGTAATTCAAAGTCATAATGCAAGAAACAGATGCTTAAGGTGGTTCCGGATAATTCAATTATGTCGGTATTGTTAGGCTGGTGGTAGTCAATCAAGGCTGCGTGTAAAGTGAAGAGGGCCATCTCCAATTTCCTTCCAATGTCGGCACACACAACAGATGATGATAGCCCTTTGCTCTGGGGACTGGCTGGATCGAAGATATTGAAGATCCATAACTTGTATCGCCCTTCGAGGTTGCAGGTGAATGCACCTTCCGTCTCAAATTTGAGCATGATAGATTACGTCGTCCACAAGAAAAGGCTCGGAAGCTCGATTGCATGTCACCACGGCCGGATGTTAAATATACCTTGGGAAGTCATCAACACTATAGCTTTCCAAACGTCTCTGGAATATAGCTGCTCGTATACTCTATACCCGGCAGGTGTAAGATTTATGTCCGCTGCCCACTGCATCTATGTCCCATCATTCAAAAAGTTTTTTTACTTCAGATCAAATCAACACAGAGGAGTCACAGATACCTCAACCATGACAGCTCTGTTTATTAGAGGGCATAAAGGTGAGAGACCAGACCAGATTTCTATTCTTGAGATGGAGAGGGGGGGGTTTGGTGTGGGCAGGGGGGGGTCTATTCCCAGCAGCAAAGCAATGCTCATAACCTATATGATTCATACCACAGATATAGCAATGTCCAAAATATATCAGACTGAAATATAATCGATTATGCCATGATGAATACCAAACAGTTCATTGGCAATACACTGGTGCAGACATACAGTAACAACAAAATTACTTGATAGACAGATAGTTATCTGCAACAATTTTGATTATCGATGAATCAATAAGGTAAAGTGTTTCCAGCTTCTGAAATGTGAGGATTTGCTTCTTTAAAATTAAATATTTTGGGGTTTGGGAGCTATTCGTCGGACAAAATAAGAAATTTGGAGAAATAATCTTGGGCACGAGAACTCGTTTTGGACATTTATATTAAAAGATATTAATAAAAAAAACTGGATTATTGATTGAAAGATGAATCGATAATGAAAAATATTTTAAGGTATAATACGAATATTTAAACAGAGGTTGACATTTCCAATATGGTGCCCTCTCCTAACTGCACGATGGAAAAAGAAGGCAACAAACAAGTGCAATCAGTGGTGTTTTCCCTTTCTCTTAAAGAACAAGGTATTTTTTCCACTTTTTTTGTTTTGAAAATAAAGCCCACCTTTTATTTTGAAGGATTTGAAGGAATGATTCATTAACAAGGAAGACATATAAGTCAGTCTAAATGTGTGAGGACCTTTTATATACTATCTAAGGTGAGGACACAGGAGACAATCAATAAATACTTGCACATTGTCACATTGTTTTTGCTCATACTTTCATGAAATAAAACCATCTTTATACAATGAACAAAACAGCACTGTAGGCAAAGCACCCTAACTAAGTATGAGAAGGTTTAGGAGTTCAAAACTCCAGGGTGACTATGAATAGCTTGTTTCTATGGACAAACTTAGCCCAGCTTCACTCAACAGCAGCTTCTAGTTTGTCATATAACTTTTGAATGCATCTTTGCAGTGGACGCCGATATGACTGACTGGATGGGCTAGAAGCTGTTAGACATCACGCATGTCAGCAGCACACTGCACCATACTACTAAATCAACAAAAATAGCATGCTTCTTTTTTTTTTCCAGTGTGTGTGCCTTTAATAGGACATACAAGCACTGATTTGTAACTCTGATTTAACCTCAATAGGCTACACAAGGTTTTATTGGTCAAGATAGGTGAGAAAAAAAGGTAAAGCATAAGATCAGAGTGGGGGAGTTTGAAAAAGTAAAGTTTGAGTTGACTTACAGTAACAAGCTGGCATGTGAGAATCAAAGTGAAGATAAGTCCACAGATCGAAGTGACCGGAGTGCCCATTTTCCACCGACCCAGCACAGGCTGCGAACCGCCGGGGGGAAAAGGCAAACAAAAACGAGGTCCTTCACTCCTCCTGGCCACCGGAGCGGTGTGATATCTGCCCCCTATTCAGAATCAACTTCTCTGTGAAGAAGAAATCCGACTGCTGCTCCTCTGCGTCCCTCGCCCGGTGGGACTTCATCAACAGGTAGCCTGCAAACGGGAGGCTTTTATTTCCCCCCTCGCGCTTGGTTTGGTTTATTTTTTTGTTTCTTTCTATTTTGTATTATTTATATTTTATAGCAAGGGAACGTAGAATATCGACTCTTCCCTCGCGTGCACTCCGAAAACTTACAGGACTTGTTGTGGGGCTAAGTGCAGTCTTTGCAAAGTCACTGGGAAAGTCCTGAGCTGGGATAGAGCAGGGAGAGAGGGAGAGAGAGAGAGAGAGGGAGAGCTGTGCCGAAAAAGTAAAAGGCGGAATGGAATTCAGGGAGTGCTGAAAGAGAAGACAGCTAATCCCAGTGTGGGGGGAGACGCCACCGAATATACACCCGCGCTCTTTACGTGGCCGCCACACAGTCCTCACGTGCGTCGACCCTGCCCGGAGGAGAAGGAAAAAAAGCTATTGTAGTTGTCAGGCAACAGCACACGCTGACGTAAAGTCTAGTTTATGACATAGTAGACTAAAGCCTACAAAATGTTGACTTTATGGCAGTGGTACAAGTTGAGATATTTTACTTTGGCAGATAAGTCTATTCGCAGAAAAACTAGCCTAGTAAAAGTCAATGTAGGCTACTTAATAGGCAGAAACTTGTCAAAGTACAGTATTTAATAGGCTACATTTAGGCTAGACTATAGGTTATTGAGTATTATTTCATGTGCATAGTAGAAGGGAGTAGGCCTAGGCTAGACGTAGGCCTATAAGGTAGCACAAAATGATTTAAAGTGTAAAACTGTATTCAAGGCAAACAGTATCTGAGTATTCTAAATGTAGGCCTACCCAGTACTAGTTTTATTCATTTCCTGCAGGGACTTTTATCATAGAAATGTGGGGAGCATTTGAAGATTACACAAATTATATAGTAAGGGAAAGTCATAAAAGTCACAACAATACAATCAATAAAACAGACACTTGTGCAGTTAAAGAGATTAAGATATGAACAATAACTTACTTTGCACATCTGTTTCTTCAAACAGGTGCGTAGGAGAGGGAACTTCTAAACTCCCGCCCGCACACTGTATCACTTGAAAGAATTCTTTATTTGCAACGTTTCAGTTCTAGACATTCATCAGACGAACCTGATGGTTTACCCAGAATATTGAAAATAAAGTATTCTTGCAAGTGAGAAAGTTCGACAGTGTGGGAGTGTACGTTCTTCTTGAATCCTTAGAGATTTGTCTTTCTTTCTTCTTTTTGATTGGGCAAAAAAAACCTGCTCCGCCACTTCATTTCACTTTTCACACCCTCAGGGCACATATTTATCAAAGTCCTTACTGGCATTCCTGAAGCGTAGCTCCACTCCACTCTGTGTTTTACTTATTAAACTAATGTAATTTTAATGTTCTTAGGGAAAGCTCCTGGTCATTAAAAACCTGAGATTCAAGTTTTTTTTTTAGCAGAAAATAAAACTGCTGTTGCAGTTGACTTCATTGGAAGAGATCTTTCTAGCTAAACACAGTAAGCTTAAGCATTTAGTGCCCTCTAATGGAGAGAGAAGGGACAGTACATTCAATACTAAATAAAACAGCTTCTCCTAAAGTAGATACAAAGGGCCAACTCAGGCATCAAGCATAAATAGACACACAATTACTGTTCCCCCGTGAAGAGGAATGTCCCTTTATAAAAGCCACACACATGAATCTCTGGTAAAGTGCTGGTCAGGCCTGAAGTCAGTAGCTGTATGATTTTTTCCTTTTCATGTTACGAGTGTTTAAGAGTGTACTGTAACACTGGGAGATTTGAGAGGACAGCTGTTGCCAATTAAAAGCTGAACCCTGAATAGAAATGAAGTTCTCATTTGGTCACCGGAATAGGCCGAAAAGAGAGATGAACCAAATGGGCTTAAAGAGTGGGGTTGGTATGTTGTGAATGTGGCACTTGTTAGATTTGCATTCTTACAATCCAAATTGATTGTGATCTACTCCTTGTCTGTCATGGAAGAAAAAAAATCCAGAACCTATATATGCATATATTGATGCAAGATATGATAACGTGTCGATTAACTTAACTAAAAGATATGCTTTGTTCAAAAGGTTTTACAAATAGACACAAGATGTCTCCGACCTACAGAAAAATCCATTTACAGTGTATGTGTGATAGAGGTTTCACTTGTTTTAGATGCTTATTGGACCACAATTGGCTTGTAAACTAGTTCCAAGGTCTTAAAAATTGTGTTGGACATTTGGCAAGCACAATGCAACAGTGTCTCTTCAGCATTCTAGTGTTGAACTCTGCACACATTCT
The DNA here is from genome assembly GCA_949357725.1 of Hyperoplus immaculatus. Taxonomy (NCBI): domain Eukaryota; kingdom Metazoa; phylum Chordata; class Actinopteri; order Uranoscopiformes; family Ammodytidae; genus Hyperoplus; species Hyperoplus immaculatus. Next base: position 28,595,681 of record OX442360.1, read on the forward strand.
GCAAGGTGAATTTCAGAAGTAACAACAAGCAAAACATATTTTTGGTTGCGTCTCACTGTGGGAAAGAGGAAACATAACAAAAGGAACAGAAAAGAATAATGTTATTAGCTACTGTAGTTGGGTGGATACTGTTACAGGACAAAATAAGGGAGGCCTGTGTGTAAACGTTTGACTATAGGGCCAAGAAATGAAGGAAAGAAGCTGTTGTAGGACCTTGTGGGAATAGACTGATACCCTACAGTGGAGCAGTGGTTGGGAGCTCTGCAATGGTTCACAAAAAAAACAGTTGAGGGTCAAAAAGGAAGAATTATAAGATACCTTATTAAAATCTTTTAGGATCCCAAATCGTGTACAAATGCAATTGATAACAGGGGATTGTAAGTACTTATATTTTATACAGGTCACTACAAGCCAAAAAAAGGCTGGGAACCACTGCTGTAGTGTGATAAATCAACATAATGCAGTACTTATTGCTTGTTGAATCATAAGTAAACTGCAGTCCTCGGAGCAGAAATGTTCCCTGTGCTCTTAAAAACTGCTGTTGAATACCACAGAGGGATCATTTCTGGTCTTTGACTGCGAATGCGTCCTGGAAGTATGTCGCTGACCACAGTGCTGCGTTTTTTAAGGGACTCCTCCCTCCTCGCCTCCCGTCAGCAGAAAAAAGTCCTGGAAAAATTGTGTAAAACATGTTTTGTAAAAAAAAAAAAACTCAAGCCATTATTATAGCTCCCAAAACCAATGCGACTTCCAAACAATACCGCGGCATCCACCGACTCCTGTGTTGCCAACACTGGCCTTCCGAGACTCACAAACACTATCTTTTGTTGTTAAGAGTTTAAGAGACTGTTGAAACACACTAGTGTTGTAACTAGCAAGCATCTACATGCCAAACAAAGGTTCTGTATCTAATCTTTAACTGGATTAGAGAGACATGTGAGTTCTAACACAGCTGGTGAGCTAAATCAACTATAAAAGCCAATAACCAAATACAGATATTAAGGACACAGCAGGCAATAAAGTGGTTTTTCAAGCACAGTCCAACTTAGCTGTTTTGCTTCCTTTTTGTTCTTTAAAATATGAAAGAAAATCTTTTTTAAAGACCTGTACATGATTTTTTTTTTATTTATCAAATTAAAAAGGCTGTATCCAAAATCTGTTCTGTAAAAAACTTTGGACTCTTTATATTTTGTAAAAATGTTATAAACACTTTTGAGACAACTTTGTCCAGCTGAGACAAGTCCTTCATTGGGTGAAGTTTAGGAGCGGTCTACGATCACAAGCCAAATCTGATTGACTCCCAGTTTTTGCATCTGTGTTTGCAACTCTGTACACGTTATTAGATTCGGCCATCAATGAGGTAAGGTGGTAAAGATGTCAGATGACTCAGTGTAGAGTCAGTGTAGAGCCCGCTGTGTATTACATTAGAGTATAGTAGCACGGTGCGTGTTGCCAACTGGGGCCGGACTTGTAGCCTACGCAGCTGCAGAAAACAGCTGCTGCAATGAGCGATAGATCAGCCTGAGAATATGAAATACTTCCGCTCTCAGTGGGGGTCAACGCCCTTGAACTGTGATACACATGAAGTTCTAGCGGAGGAGTTCCCACTCTTTCTTTCATTCAGCTCTCAACAATGGGTCATATCAGTTCTTCTTGCCTGCACCCACATAAGCACCAAATAACTCCACCAAATCACATATACAGTCAGTGAAAGCAGTTTGTTACAAATACATCTGCAAATTGTCTTTTAAATCTCTTTGCAGAGTACACGCAACAGGTTATATGTGTCAAACACCAAAATGTAACTGATATTTCCAAGATGACACCATCTCCTCTTAAAAAGTAAATTAAGAAATTTGCCAAATATGAATTAGACAGTAATACGTGATTGTTTAAGTAAACCAATATCAACAGTTACAACGACAGTTTGTTTAATCTTGCAAGTGTCGAGCCATAATCCATGGGAAGTACAGTCATGACCTAATTTGACACATTCCTTGAAAGTGAAACTGAGTATTGTGAAACTGCTCTCTCCCTCAGCACTTTATTTTCAGGAGGAGGTTACGTAAACCAGGCCTCTTCTTGTAGAATCCTTTTCGCAGAGTTTTGGGAGCTTATGATTCACTTGGAGACGAACACAGCCATAAAGCAAATGTATGTATGTGTCAAATAAAAGTACCAAATTGAGAATTCAATAGGGCCAAGGCTAATTTTACTGGTTTAACGAGAGAAGTTCTCTGCGGTGAACCAATCACCCAGTCACTGCTGGCAGTATTTGCAAAAGCAGGTTTGTCTACGTGTCAAATACAAGCACCAAATGGTTAAGAGAATTCATAGTTCTCTAGCTATAAGGGCACTGTCTGGACATATCAGGAGCCCGACTGGGTGGCTCTCAAAGACAAGTAGCCACACAACATAGCAAGTCATGCCTATCTATAGATGTAACTTGCACCCAAAAAGACTATGCCATCATTCATCAAAATAAGCAAAGACCCATGAATGCAGTGCATGTATACACATATTGAAATAAAGCAGGAAGAGTTGACCTTGGTATGACAGTTGCCGCTGGATGACAAATAAAGTGAAAGTGATATGTATCCGGTCATCTGCTCCACCAATGGATAGTGATGACACAACAACTCTCAAATCTCTTGTACCTCAAGGACACGCACAAATGTTCCCTTTGAGACCAGACCAGTTTAAGAGCATGTATATATTTTGTTTAATGTTGCATGAGTCTGTTGAGTTTTGCTTACTGTATGTTCATTGTTAACTCCATAGACCTAAAGGAAGAAAACCTTTGATGTAATAGTTTTTGATGTGCTGACTTCCATGGCACCACTGACTCACCTATAAATATATATGAGCGTATATTCAGTCTTACAACTCATCTGGATCTGAATTTGAGAAGGTCAGAGAGAGAGAGAGAGAGAGAGAGAGAGAGAGAGAGAGAGAGAGAGAGAGAGAGAGAGCAGTATTTGTATTATGTGTCAGTGGATGGATGATTTTACGGCCCAACTTATCAAAGGGGTGCTCCAGCTATTTATTATTCCATTTTCCATTTTGGGGGGACTCACCACAGAAAGATTTCAAAAGAATGGTCCAAATCAATTCAGCAGAAGTAAACAAAGAAGACTAGACCTAATCCTTAGAGGGATGTGGTTTTTCCTTTGTTTGGTCAATAAACCCTCTTCATGCCCGCAGTGTACTTCTCATGCACTTCTGACATTTTTCGTTTTAAAGGCCTTACTGACATTCCTAAAAAAGTACTTTTTTTTCATTCCACACCACTCTGACATGTGAGCATTACGTGCCCTCTACTGGAGAAAGAAGGGAATTACAACCAGTACTAAAAATGACTTAATTGTGCAGTCGAGACAGAGGACCTACTCAAACATCAAGTAAAGATATGAACACAATCTCACTGTTCTACCCTACTGTCCAATCAGAGAGACATATGGCAATGGATAGCATCACCTAAATTAGGGTCAAATACAAATTTCTAAATAAATGTTTCCCATCTTGAGTACAAAACACTACATTCTGCATTTATCATCATGCAACCTAATGCTTTTTGTTTGACATTCCCTGGCTGATAAACACCCATGTCTTTCAAACTTCCTGCGCCCCATTTATAATGCAGACCTATTTACTTATTTTAATTTTTTCTCAAGGTTCAAGCCGAGATAACCACCATGACATAGACTTTGGAACGCTCCAGCTGATGCAACAGCTTTTATAGTGAATGGATGTCTTTATTGTAATCACTGAGGATCGCGTAACAATAGAGTTTCAAGTGTCTCCACTTCCACAATAAAGTTAAGTACACATGGGCTATTATCCATGTTTTAGTTCTATTATAAAAATACAAAGAAATATTCAAATTGTATCCTATGTCTTATCTTATGTAGAATGATGAAAAATTAAAAAGTGCTACAATCGTCCCGGACCTCCCTATCAGATAGCTCACATATAGGCCTAGTGCAATGTTGCCTATATGCTATTTTAATTTTTTTTATCCATATTTATCCATATTACATTTGTGAGGTGTTTTTTTTGTTGCATATGAATGCAATAAATGTCATGTGTACAGAATAGAGTATAGATCCTATAATAAGGATGACTAAACAAACCTTTACATTTGAAAGAACAATGTTTTTGGAAATCAGAATTGGCCAAGGTAGTTTGTATTTGCGAAACTTAATGTAATGTGTATCTTCACCTCACTGAGTCCTGCTAATCACAGCTGATACAAATACCTTTATTTTACAGATCAGTCATTTCTCCCATTTGCTTACACCAAAACGAAGGCATCAAGGTCTTGAGATTTGATTGCAAGTGATATGCCCATGCAGAACAAGGACCTTGCACAGTTGCTACCACATGACAGTCAGACAGTATGTGTATCAGTATATGTTGCTACACTGCAGCTGTCACTTCTAAACTGTGTATCTATAAATGGGGTATTTGGAAATGTTGCAAACATAACAAAGAGATACATTATCACATTCATGTCATTTGAAATTATATGAAAAACACAAGTCAAATTTAGTATGTGTTTTATTTATTCATTTGTAAAAAATCATTATGCATACAACTGTCTTGAAAGATAACATGATGCTACAGTTTGGTTTCTTACTGTAGAATGATCCTCCTGATTTGTATAACTAAAGCTTTATGTTTTTAATAAAAAACAGCTGTAATTGTTGCATAATTCACATTCCATACAGGACATTTGGCCACGGCGGGGTGTCTGTATTCATCGTTAACAAAGCACCTGTTCTGATCTGGTTGGACTGTACTGATCAGTAGTACTTCACTTTTGGAAGGACGCACAACATTTCAAAGAGGAGGTTGGCACCAGTCAGCGCAGTGTTCCCTGTTGAGAAAAAGATTAAAAAAGAAAAGAAAATTAAGAGTTGTATTGAAAAGAAATATAGTAGTTTGGCTAAACAATGTGTGTCCCATGGTGTGAAAAGTACCTGTGGTGTCGTAGGGCGGAGACACCTCCACTAAATCACATCCAACCAGGTTCAGACCTCGGCAGCCCCGAATAATCTCAACTCCCTAAATCCAACCAAGAAAACAAAATATTACTGTTAGATACAGTAGATGAGAAGATCAATAAGGAAGGGTTGGAGTAAATTCCGTACATGACATTTTATTTGACAAGGCTGTGTTGTCAAATTAAAGTAAAAAAAGTACATTTTGTAGGATTTACGTCGGTAACACTTTACAATAAGGTACACAAAATTGTAGTACTTACTACATAGTTATGTGTTACCTACTAATAGGTTCTTTTTGTGCTACCTACTACATACGTTTTTTTTCTCGTCCTACCTACTACATACGTTTTTTTTTCTCGTTCTACCTACTACATAATTTTTTTTTGTTCTACTTACAACACAAGTTTTTTCTGTTCTACCTACTACATAAGTTTTTTTTTGTGTTACCTACTACCATTTTGTGTACTATATTGTAAAGTGTTACCTTTACGTCTGTTTCCTCCATGTTTACCTGTATGGGAGTAAGCCCTGCTATCTCTGGTGTGCCCGTCCCAGGGGCAAAGCCCGGGTCGAGAGCGTCGATGTCGAAACTGAGGTAAACTGGTCCGCTGCCCATCTGAGCCCTGACCTCAGCCATCAGGGGAGCCAGAGATTTGAACCAACACTCTTCCGCCTGCACCACACGGAAACCCTGCACAGTATGCAAATTAGGGATACATTATCTAATATTTAGACACACAAAAATATACCATAACATCAAGATATTTGCAGTGTTGGTAAGTAGTAAATTGCATGTAGTTTAACTTCATTTATTCATATTTGCATAGTAATGAAAGTATAAATCTTTTGCCATTTTTTTGCAGTGTTGATTTTTTATTTTTTTTTATTATACAAATTGCCACTTCTTAGTGACTGGAATAAACTAAGTGACATTTTTTTTGCTGGCATGAGACTTTGTTGTATTATATTTGGATATGATATCATACAGTGTCAATTTGCTCTTTTTCTTAGAAAATAGTTTCAACTAGCCCACTTTTTCTAAGTAGCTTTATTAGTTAACCAAACTAGATTTCTCCCTAGGGTAGCTTTGCTTTAGTTCGTCATCTTCCAGTGTGAAGCAATTGGTAGTTTTCAAAGCTCTGATTTCAAAATAGCTTCCCCCAACACTGGGTATATAGTATAAATCAGTGATTATATACATAACAAAATTAATTAACTGCTTACTATTACTTAGAAATGTAATGTTGGCATTGCCTTACGTCATCCATACACCCTGCAGTACTGAACACAAACGGGCACTGATACACACACACACACACACACTGGTTAGACCTGGCTGGTTGTGTCTGTCCTCTTTACTATATAAGAATGTAGAAGAACTACAAAAGGTACCCAAACCTGTTTTTTCATGGGGTCCAAATACTTTTCACAACGACACCAAGACACAGGTACCGTGTGTTTTCCGTGAGCAGGAACGACTCAGGAAATATAATCCAGCCAAAACTATTTGATATCAAAACCCAATCTTGTCACCATTTGGCACACAAAGGGTTTGTAGGATGCATTATGTTTGAAACAGTTACACTCCGTTGTGTTCAATCTGAAACATGTTGAACATTTCTGCTATTCTATTGATATTGTCTGGGTGTGATGCTTCCACAGATATTGTCTGAGTACAGTAAAGGAAAGTAATGAATCATTTAATAAATAGCTACATTTATCTAATATATGGAGATGCCTGAATTCATCAAATAAAATATTTTACTGTTACTCAAACTTAAAAAAGCTATCCAAGGCTAGATCATTTTTCAGTTCAAATGAAATGAAGCGGAAGGTACCTGTGCCCGGCTCCATTCGTATGAATCCGGAGAGTAGCCTGAACCGCGCAGGCCGATCTGGGCCACCCTGTTGCAGTCCAGCAGCCCCTCCTCCACACACCGTCTGAAGGGAGTCCCATGTCCAATCTTCTCCCCCAGGACCACATCACTGGTGTCAGCATGAGCATCCACATGGACCAGACCCACTGGGCCATGTCTGATGAAGTATCACCCAATACAAGTCAGTGTATGAAATGGTTAAGGGGTGTTTTTGTGATGGATTTACTGAGATTTGACTTTGGTCTGAACTTTTTTCACAGATGAATTTGGTTTTTCATCTACAATCAATGTGCAGGCATTGAAAACGCCGTAGAGTTCATTGCGGGGCAGAATAATACTACTAAGGCATGACCAATTGTGTATGGAAATATTTGATCTAGAGCTGGAACAATGAATCGATTAGTCGATGGACAGAACTTAATTTGCAAAAAAAAATTGACATTGTATCAACCAAAAGTCCAAAACACGTATTGGTTCCAGATTCTTTTCCCACTGTTTTTTTTCTCTTTTTAAGTATGTATGAGTATGTTTGGAATGTTAGACAAAACAAGACATTTGAAAATCTGCACATACACAATACTCATTAGTTGTAGCAGCCTTATTGTGTGTCTAGTTATTGTTCTGTATCTGTCCAGCCAATGTAAGCTAATGATAATAATTCGATATATATTTTCACACATATCATGCATGGCCTTCTTACTTCTCAGCAACAGCTTGTAGGATTGGATATGCAATCGTGTGATCGCCACCTGCAACAAAAAAACTTCTTAACTTCCTGGCATTTGATTGAACAAGAGCTACAGTTCATCGGGCTATTTAAACTTATAACATATTCATGTACTGAGCTATCTGTGAGAAGGTGAAAACAGTGGGCTATGTAAGAGCCTTGTTTCTTCTTATACTCCAGTCACTCTCACCCATGGTCAGAGGAATACAGCCAGTGGCCACGATCTTTCTGTAGGCCTCCCTGATGCGTTTGCAGGTGTCTTTCAGGTCGTAAACGTTGACGTTGACGTCTCCGATATCAGCCACCATGAGGGACTCGTAAGGCGCTGCCCTGGTGCCACTGTTGTAAGATCTCAGCAATGACGATTCTGTCCTGATGTGCCTGGGACCAAACCTGCAGTGATGAAGAAGGGAATTATTCAATTCAATGTAAGAGTTACAAGTCACTGAGCAGGTTAAGATCGTATATGAAATGCGATGGGTTCATAAAATAGACTTCCTCTATATCTTTTGTTTTGTTTGGATGGACTTTCAGACTCCCATAGTGTTGGGTTAATTCTTTGGTAGGCTATGGGTTTCTGTTAATAACATCCTGTTTGGTATTATGGAAACTTAAACTTGAGTACGGGTTCCTTTATAATATGTTGTGTCACCACCAGGCAGAGCAAGACGTTTCTTGATGTGGTCGTAACAGATGCATTGTTATGCGTGAAAAAACTACCTGCCAATGTTTAGAAGTTGCTCAAATTAGTTTTACTTTTTCATTTATAAATAATTAAAAAGTATTTCTAGGCCTTTAGCCAAATATATGATATGTATATAACACAAAAGGAAGGCTGAACACAGGACTATTACTTGTAAAGTATAGTTTTTTAAAACGTTTTATTCATTGCTGCTCTGCATGAGGATATGTCAATATTTTCTACACAACTGAATATTAAGCTTATTGTGTGACGCAGGGCCGGCGGTAGCCAGGGGCCAGGGTGGGCCGTGCCCACCCAAATGTGGGCTGTGCCCACCCAACCAAAAAAAAACATTTTTTTTTTTTTTTTTTAGGTGGAAGTCCAGATCCACTATCGGACGGACCTGTTCATTCGCTGTCCAAGAAAATGTCAAATAAAATTCAGACAATTAATTAATACTAAAGAATATACCATTACCATGCATTGCTTCTAATTGTATTATTGGGTGGGCAGGACAGCCTGCCTCCAAGTTACCCACCCGCTTATAGTGGTCACTGGTCAGCAGAGCCAGCCCGAGGCATAAGCGGAATGAGCGGTTGTTTAGGGTCCCGACTGCCAGGGGGGCCCCCCCAATTTTATTTTTTTTTTTATTTATTTTTTTAGTTTGTGTGTTTGATATCAACATCATATTATGTAAATGTAAATTATCATACAATAAAAGGAATACAATGTTTTGGTAGATAGTTATTATCTTAATAATTGAATCAGTTCATCTGGGAGGTAATCCGAGGTTAACTGATCACATCACGTTCAAGTCCATGGCATGCACAGTGTGTATTGAGTTTATTTAAAAATATTTGAAAATGGGGCTGCCCTCAGTTGCCCAAGCACTGTGTATACTGTAGTCTATAGCCTATTTCAGCCTCGTCTGTGGAAAAAAAGATAACTGGACAACAGAGTTATTCTGCTTCGTTCCTCTCACTGCATTTAAATTAATTCATTATATTACAGAAAAATATGTCCTGTAAAAGAAAAAGAGCACCAAGCCCATCACAGAGGACCCTGCATAATGTTTTATTTCAAATGTATATTTCTATGGAAAATCCATGTGTCTTTCTTCAATAGCTTCTAATTCATCCGACCCAGTGTCTCCAAATTATTTGTTCACACAAAATTCCTCAGATTTAGCCTCATAATCTTCCTCTCAAAGGGCACCAGATTCATGCATTTCACTTTAAAAAGGTAAAAAAAAAATCTCCCGGGGGGGCATACCCCCGGACCCCCCTAGCAGGGTCGTGGCCTCGGCTTACTACTATTTTCACCCAGCTGGACATCAGAGGCAATAGTGGAAAGTAGTGTGTATAGTATATAGCTCTGGACTACCACCATCCAGGTTGCCCAGTCCCAAAGCTTTCTCTTCAATCAGCTCAGGCTGCCTACAGTTAATACTGCGATTAAGAAAAATAGATACATTATGTTGTATATAATGTATATTATATGTTATTCATAAACATTTTGGGAAAAAAACGTGCAAGAATCAAATCTCCCACACAGCAACACTCAACGTTTATTTGCATATTGTGTTCTACACAATTCACAGTAAATGTGCCAAAAAGCAAACGCAGAGATCTTACAAGGGCAAAAAATTTCGGCTCGCGCGCTCGCATCTTCGTTCTCCCTGAAAAGTGTGCCCACCTAAAATTTCTACAGGCCCACCCAAGTCTGACTTTCTAGAACCGGGCCTGGTGTGACGTATGAATTATTGCTGTTGAAATGCATCATAACAAGCTCGAAAAAACAAATAGCTGTTTTTGTGTCAGTGTCATAATAGGAGATAATGCTGTAAAAAAAAAGATAAATTATTAACAGCAACATGACCTAGCTCCAGGCCTGTTGGAGGTCCCGGTGTCGATTGGGACGCCGATAAAGGCTGCGTCCAGTCCCTCCGCGGTCTCCTGGTAGGGCAGCTTGGCCATGGTGGGGATCCCCGACATCCGAGCAATGAACTCGGCGCTCGGTGGCACATTGTACCGGGTCCCTGAGCACTTTCTATGGGGGTTTACGCTCAGAACAAGTCCGTCGCTGCTGCAAAGGGCTGAAGTTTGTCGCGGCGCTGCAGAAACAAAGTCCACCTTTGTTGTTGCCCTGTAAGAAGAAGGCCAAATAGTAGCGCGAGTTATATTTAAGTTTCTCCAAATTGAAAACATGGCTTCTTCAATATGTTATGAGTGCAGTGTGGAGCTGTGTGTGTGTGTGTGTGTGTGTGTGTGTGTGTGTGTGTGTGTGTGTGTGTGTGTGTGTGTGTGTGTGTGTGTGTGTGTGTGTGTGTGTGTGTGTGTGTGTGGCGGTGAAGCTGAATGTTGCTGCTAGGCTACTTCAAGTGTTTAATTCCCTGCAGTTTAACCCGTCTGGGAATTACCATATAAATCCACCATGTTGTAGGGAACCTATGCAATATAAATCACCATGCTTTGTTTAGTTGAATGCATAATCTCTGATAATCATAAACCTTAACACCACACAGTAGCCTATCACAACTCCCCATGAGATATGTACAGAATGTAGCCAAACATTAAGATACTTTTCTTTACGGTTTGTAGTTGGAGTTGTTGTGATTTCCAAACTTCCGATATAGTTGAGAGCATGAAGGCAACACGAGTCCATGAATCATTCAGAAAACTTCAAAGGTCAGTTATTGCATTCATCGAATGCGCATAGATATATATATATATATATATATATATATATATATATATATATATATATATATATATATATATATATATATATATAGATAGATAGATAGATAGATAGACAGACAGACAGACAGACAGACAGACAGACAGGCTACTCAAGACTCATCCTATACATGTTTACCTACCTATTTAATTTTTTTTATAAATGTTGTCAAAATACATGGAAATCATTTCTCGTTTGATCCAAATTAAAACCAACGGTCAGACTCTAGCAAAGACATTTCTTTTTCTTACTAATATACATATCATTGAAATAATCATGAATAAAGTGTCGGCCACACGGGATTAGAAATGATTACAAGCAGCAACCTCACAATCGAAAGACAACATGAAGCCTATGAATTAAAAAAATTATAATTACAAAATCCAACTTAGGTTTTGGGGTCACACAACTTCCTCTCTGGACCAATATATTGGTTGCTATGGTGCTGGATATGAAACCGTTATATGACTGTGTGGAGGATTTTTTTTTTATTATAATGAGTTCACTTCACTTGTCCTCCTCTAGAGGCGCACTGGGTGACGCACCAGCACTCCCAATTTAGACACCGCGCATCTCAGAGAACGACCACTCAGACTTGTCTTATTACATAGCATAATATCGACAAGCCATCATGGTAAGTGCGGTTTTATAATGTAATTTATTGCATGCTATTGCATTCAGCTTTACAGTTTTACCTTTATTCGTATGGTAGACGGCGCAGAGGAATGTAGCTCGATCTTGTCTCCAAAGGTGCATCCCTTTGTTCTGTGCATAGCGTAGGCTGCTCGATGGCTCATTCGGACCTTAATTACTTTATTATCAATTGTCCTGCTCTCTAACGAAATAAACGAAATTGTAGGTGTTCACGTAGTCGCTCGCATTCCTGCACGACAAAAGCCTAATCCATGTGGACTCTTGTAAATCAGCTTATAATTGCCTGACAAATGGTCTCACACGAAGCGCTCATTTCGCTGGCCCTATTTGCAGCCTCTTTATGAATTTATATAACTTCAACATTTAGAGCTCCGAGTTATAGAGATCGTGTTATGTGAAATGATTAGTTATTCGTACTATCTTCATTTATTTCTTTAAAATAAGCAACCTATATTACATATATGTGATATAATTTACTAGATAAATAAATAAATAATTCATAATAAGCAGAAATTCAGTGGCTCATTACGTCAGAAAAAAAATGTGGTTTTACTCACGATTCAGCACACCAACACGGTTGACCTAGTTAATCCCCCTCTCCCTCCCGTAATCCAGTTTGATGTGGCATCTGAACATGCATGGGCTACATAACCTCATTCACTGAGTTTATCAGTTTACGCTTTTCATGGCAGGTGGGGGGGAATTATAATTTGAAGCAGGTAAAGGTGGAGTCAGTCAAAATCAGGCTCTGTAAACAAAGAATATTTTAACAAAGGGTAGCCATTATAACTAGCAACATTCCTGTTTGCAGAGCCTAGGCTGTGTATTAACACTGGATTTTTTTTTCAGTGCACACATTGTACGGACAGGTAGCAGATTGTGAGATGTTCTCAGACTTTGAATTTTTTTTTTGACAACTAATATTCTCCAGAATCACTGACTCCACCTTTAATGATGATGCAAGTCATTGATCTAAAATAGAAATAATGCTTATTTTGAAGAGCTTGCCTTGGCACCATGGTTTTAAAGGCCAAGTTGTTTAAATCAAAGCCAATTAAAGCAATTCCTTAACCCAAATCTTATTTGTCTTCACCACCACAGCGTGAGTGTATCTCCATCCACGTGGGTCAGGCCGGCGTCCAGATCGGCAATGCATGCTGGGAGCTGTACTGCCTGGAACATGGGATCCAGCCGGACGGAACGATGCCCAGTGACAAAGCCATCGGCGGGGGAGACGATTCCTTCTGCACCTTCTTCAGTGAGACAGGAGCTGGAAAGCACGTCCCCAGGGCTGTTTTCGTGGACTTGGAGCCAACTGTCATCGGTAAACTGTCGTGAATTATATGCACCTGTGGTTGTCAATTCATTTTATGAAGTCGGATCCTCAAGTCATTTTTGATTGTATGTTGTGCATGTATTGTTGTTTTTGCTTTGCATTTGTTTGACTCGACATCACTGAAAATTAATAATATACTGTAGGCAAGGCAAGGCTAGTTTTTTTATATAGCACAAGCAAGATTAAAATACATAAAACACATTAGAAATACATAAAACACATTAAAAATATAATGAATAATAATAAATAAAAGTTTAATAACATTAAAAATTAATTAAACCTGTCTCTTCAGATGAGGTGCGCACTGGGACCTACCGCCAGCTGTTCCACCCTGAGCAGCTGATCACTGGTAAGGAGGATGCTGCCAACAACTACGCCCGCGGCCACTACACCATCGGCAAAGAGATCATTGACATAGTGCTGGACAGGATCCGCAAACTGGTGGGTGAACTTGATATCTGGATGGTTACATTTAAAGGTCACATTTTATGCTCATTTTCAGGTTCAAAATGGTCATTTGGGTTTTTTACTAGTTGTATTGTCCAAACACCCTTTATATTTCTCACTGTGCCATTTCTGAATCTCCTCTTTTTCGCCCTAAGCCAAGTCTTGCCTTCCAAAAAGTCCAGTCTTCTTCTCTGATTGGCCAGGTCCCCATGTGTGGGCACAGGCTCTGTCACCAGCTCAATATGGCGGACTGCTAGTTAGATGCAGGGTTTTCTCGGGGTGTGCTTAGTTATGACAGGTGGAGGTAGTGTTAGGTTAGATTGGTAATGAGGGGCGTGGCTTCTCCCGTTGTGACCTCATAAGAAGAGACAAATCTGAATGAGATTTTTGCCCTTTTTTCAGATAGGTGGAGGTGGAGTAAAAGAGTGAGGGTTGTTTTTCCTCATAATTTGGGAGTCTCTAGACTCACGGGGAAGTGCGGGAACCCATACAAATGTGGAAAAAAAACATGAAAAGTTGCATCTGCATAATAAATTACCTATAAATAACATAAATATATTTATATGTGATGGCTGTCTCTCCCTCTCTGTCCTCAGGCTGACCAGTGCACTGGTCTTCAGGGCTTCCTGGTGTTCCACAGCTTCGGCGGTGGCACCGGCTCAGGTTTCACCTCCCTGCTGATGGAGCGTCTGTCTGTCGACTTCGGCAAGAAGTCCAAGCTGGAGTTCTCCATCTACCCAGCTCCTCAGGTGTCCACCGCTGTGGTGGAGCCCTACAACTCCATCCTCACCACCCACACCACCCTGGAGCACTCTGACTGTGCCTTCATGGTAGATAACGAAGCCATCTACGATATCTGCCGCAGGAACCTGGATATCGAGCGTCCCAGTTACACCAACCTGAACAGGCTGATCAGCCAGATCGTGTCCTCCATCACTGCCTCCCTTCGTTTCGACGGTGCTCTCAATGTTGATCTGACGGAGTTCCAGACCAACTTGGTGCCATATCCCAGAATCCACTTCCCCCTGGCCACCTATGCCCCTGTCATCTCTGCGGAGAAGGCTTACCACGAGCAGCTATCAGTGTCAGAAATCACCAACGCCTGCTTCGAGCCCGCCAATCAGATGGTGAAATGCGACCCCCGCCACGGCAAATACATGGCCTGTTGCCTCTTGTATCGTGGTGATGTGGTGCCTAAAGATGTTAATGCAGCCATTGCCCACATCAAGACCAAGCGCTCCATCCAGTTTGTGGACTGGTGCCCCACTGGTTTCAAGGTCGGCATCAACTACCAGCCACCCACTGTAGTTCCCGGTGGAGACCTGGCCAAGGTCCAGAGGGCTGTGTGCATGCTGAGCAACACCACTGCTATTGCAGAGGCCTGGGCTCGGCTCGACCACAAGTTTGATCTGATGTACGCCAAGAGGGCCTTCGTCCACTGGTACGTTGGAGAGGGCATGGAGGAGGGAGAGTTCTCCGAGGCCAGAGAAGACATGGCAGCTCTGGAGAAAGATTATGAGGAGGTTGGAGTCGACTCCATTGAAGGCGAGGGAGAAGAGGAAGGAGAGGAGTATTAAAAGGAAGGGGCATAACAGCACAAACAGAGAAAATATTATTTAATTAGTTCCTACATATTTCAAGCACAATAGTTTGTCGAATAATTACCTGTTTGTCTGTGTTCAGAGTCGAGATGATTCCAATGCCAGATTCACTCTGTCTTTAATAAAGTTCCTGTAATGTGAAGTAGTGTTTGTGTGTGTGTTTATTATTTATCAAACCTTCCTCCTTTCACTTCATTCTTTTGTGAATACTGACAAATGAACTCTCTTGAAAAATGTTTTTCAATTCACTTTCAGAAATGATAACTTAGGAACAAGACGAATGATTTGCACAACACATTCAGAGCTCTTCTCAGACGGATACTTTTATTCTTAAACACAGCAGAAACATCTACATACTGTATAGTCAAAATATTTCTCATCATCTTTCATATGAAAACCATACACACTTCACCACACTCTCCTAAAATGCTTAAATTATTATAAACGTTATGCCTTTTATGAGGCCAAAATAGTTGGCTTATTAATGTTGCTACTTTTGACAACAGACCATAGAGAAGTGTGAAGGTTTAAGTAGCTCTATTTGGCTTATTCATAAATGTATTAGAATATGATGTGCATAATAGATGAGCTGGCAGCAAACACCAGTAAGCCATAACAATCGCTCTGTGCAAACATAGACATAAAGTGCAAACCATAGGAACAAAAAAAACACATTCTCAATGTCGCTCAATAATCCACACGATCCATGCCATCTACCATCATCATTATGATAACTATGTAGTAACATGTTGCAGAGGTTTTCATGCATTAACATCGTGCAGAATGGGTGAATAAGTGACTGTCCAGCTAACAACCTGACACAGACACTCACTGGCAACCTGTTTGATGGAGGTAAAAGCTGTTTTGGAGCTGCATGTTACTTGTGAATTTGTCAAACTTTAATATCGCTCTACACAGTAGGGCCTAATAAGTACAGTATGTACGTTTTACTAAAAAGTGCATCAGAGCTTGGGAAAAAAATATAGTCTCTTATAACACAAATACATTGGAGCATCCCATTTCTGGGCCAATTGAGTTGTTTGGTGCTGATAAACGACACTCATTTAAGGAGAAATTAACAGTAGAAACCAATGGGTTTTTTTCTCTCCACCAACACTGCAGCTTCAATAGTCCATGATGCATTGCACCCACAAGACATGGAGCATTTTGCCTAAAGGGGCACCCGAAGCACTTTAATTTAAATATTGCTAATGCTATAGTGATGCAGAGGTTGTGATAACAATCTTTCAGTTGCAGATTTGTCATTTCAGATACAATAGACAACACTGGTTAAAAGGTGAATTACACCAATTCATAAATCACATGAACTACTGGAATACACTGAGGGTCATAGTAGTCAAGTAGAATTGTCTAACAGTACAGTGTCAGTTGATTATCCCTTAATAGCCATTACATATAAAGGCCAAGAAGACTAAAAATAGTACAAATAAAGAAGTTTGACTTAATATCACAGCATATTTGAACCCCCTTTCCTATATGATATATCTGTATGAGCCTGAATGAGTGTGTGTGGATCTATGAAGACAGTATGCAGGCCTGACGTTGGTCTCGTCCGTACAGCAGGAAGCCCACAGCGGTGCGAAGGTCCTCCAGGTCCAGGTTAGACAGGAAGCTCCTCTGTAGCTCCGCCTCCACCATGTTCCCAATAGGCCCCGTGCAGCCCTTTAAGAGAACCACAGCAGACTGACACAGCAGCCAATCAGCAAGCTTCCTCATGCCAACGCTGTCCTGATTGGCCAGGGCCTTGCGTCCCCACAGGCTAAGATGTAGCATGTTAGCTGCCACGCGGGCACTGGGGCGCTGCAGAATAACAACAACATGGGAGTAAGAGTTAGTGAAGATCTGTGGATTATTATAAGCAGACTGCTGGATAGTGTCAATATGTATATTGACACTATTATATTGGGGGAAAAAGCTACACAAATTCATCAAATAGCATTGAACATAACACAAAATTGGTCTAAATTCTTGCCATAAAAACTGGGAAAAAAATAAAAGAGAAAATTCTACAATATGATAGGCCTACATTTCTTTCAACATTTAAAAAAAAAGCTTAGAAGAAGCCACGTACAAACAGTAAAATCCAATCAATCATTGACTAAGCACACACACAGTATGCCAGCCCCTGCTCCTACCTTGCTTGGGCTCCTCCTGAGGAGTAAGCGGATCACCAGCTGTACATCAGCAGGGACAGTGGAGGGCAGAGCAGGAAGCTGCTTCTCCTGGTAGCTCCTGCTCTCCAGTCCCACTGCTCTGTAGAACGGGTTGTTCTGGCCAAATATCTCATAGGAGATGGCGCCCACAGCCCAGGCGTCCGCCTTGCTATAGTCAATCACCACGCTACTGCCTGGAACTGCAGTGGATACCTTTGGGCGGACACATCAAGAGATTGAGAGTGATTAAATATTTTAAAAAGAATTGTGTGTGTTTGTCGTAAAATGTTTTTTTCTTACTTAATAACAATAAAGAACTACTGAATAACCATAAAGAGCTTCTTAAGCCTACCTCTGGGGCCATAAGGGAGGCGTTCCCTCCTCTGTTGACCCACATGCTGTTGAATGGCAGCTGTAGACTGCAGTCGCTTTGGGCCAGGCAGCAGCCAAAGTCGGTGATCACTAAACGAGGGCAATCAGCTGTGTAAAAAGATCAAAATCAAATGAAATGTTAACATAGAACAATTTCTTGATAACATCTGACATTTTTCTCTTACTGGCTGAATGTTATTTCACTGACCAGAGTCAAACTCCAGCAGGATGTTGTCTGACTTGAGATCTCTGTGAGCGACGCCCTGTGTGTTCAGATGGTCCACGGCCTCCAGCAGCTGCAGCATCATGAGAGAGGCCTGTCTGCGGCCTGGTGGGGACTCTGCCAGGTACTGTCGGAGTGTGCAGCCATAGCTATAGCACAGGAGAAGACATTTAGGCATTGATGTATTGTTCTTTTATATACTTTTGTAAAAACATTTAAATAAAACAAGAAGAAAGAAAGGATGCTAGTGAGACGGAACTGGATGTTTTCAGTTTTCTTGTACACCTCTTAACGTTATAATCCATATTAACTTTTCATGAAATCAAAGCGAATTTTGTAATACTATTTATGGTCTGCATTGTCCAGTAATTATAATATAATTCATTGTATTGAGATAGTCATTACCTTTCAATAAAGTAGTTTTCATTTTTAGTGGTGGGATGCACCATTCCTGCAGTAGTATCAAATCTCATGGATTCACAGGAAACAGTGATCCAGCTTAGTGTGTGTGTAATAATTTGATCTCCCTAACCTTGTCTGTTTGAGTCCGTATATATTATTCGTATCCTACCATCTTTAACGAACATAATTCACTTGTAGTAATGAAGAATGTCGAAGAGGGTAAGTAGGGCTTACTTCTTCATGACCAGGAAAAGAGTGCGATTGTTGCCCAGTCCATCAGGGTTGAGCCTGGCTGGCAGCACATCGGGATACTCCTCCTGAGCTCCTGGAAGCAAAGGGACGTCCGCTGTGAAGGCCCGGTACACTCTGATCACATTGGGGTGTGCCGACACTCTTTTTGGCACGATTCCAAAATCTCTGCATGTAGACAGATCACAGGTGGTTCAGTACTGTAGGCCAGATCTAAATGTCTTGTGCAATGAACTGTGAAAAGCATTGAAGTAGGAAGAAAGCCCTGTGTAATACATGCTGTACTTACCCATCCAAAGTGATTTGTTCGTTTTCCTGCTTGATGGCCAGTGGGCCCGCAGGCACCAGCTCCTGGGACATGGACTTTAATATCGCCTCGCTCGAAGACCCTGCCTGCAAATTTAAAGAATACCTGTCAGTACTGATTTTTAATTGCAACAGTGTCAAAAAGATGTCCACTCAGGATTAACACTTAACAATTGTGGCTTAAAATGTGATATTTTTTAGATCACACACACACCCCAAAGTTCCACATCATCTTGATAGCCAATGGGAAGCTTCCTAGCGAGCAGCATGACAGAGATCGATGAGCCTTCACCCCTTCCTCTTTCTCTTCTCCCAGCTGAACCTGAAGGGGGCTTTCCCTCTCCGTCCGCGGGGCAAACCGAGCCGCGGCCTCGTACACAGCAGCGTTGGAGCCTTTCCCAATCTGATTCCCGATAATGTAGTCCTCCAGTTTATATCCAGGGGCAAAAGGCTTGACAGGGCTCTGGAATCTCTTCTTGCTAAACACTGCCTGCAGATTGGAAGAAATATTTATTTATATTTGAATAAGATGCAGAAAGGTAGTTGTGTGCACATCCCATCATCATTAGGCCAGGTGAAGGATCACAGATGAATTAGAGGAAGAATAGATGAGTGTACCCACACAGTGGATGATGAATAGTTTAATTAAGTTATGTTTTTAAAATTGAAACGAAGATTATATCAACTTTCCTTTTCAGTCCAATACATTTTTGAGAGCTTTAATCCAGTAATACAAGTAGTATATTATGTTAACACACATAATTGCATGGTTGTAGATATGTCAGGTTAGCAACCAAAGTGATATTTTTTTTTTTTTTTTAAATGGGGCGGAGAGGGGAGTGACATGCAGAGAACGACCGCGGGCTGGAATCGAATCCGGGTCCGCTGCTGGCCGAGGCCCATGGGGGGGACGCCCTACCAACTGAGCTAAGGGCGCCCCTAAAGTGACATTTTCTGTCTGACATTTCCAGTAGCCTAAGCCTACTACTCTCCATGTCAAATCTGCATCTTCTTTTACAAGTGTAACCACATCAACATACTAGTAGCCTACTTATTTAAGAATTACAGCAAATGGAAACTTTTAATTAGGCTACAAATAGTCTGCATCAAAACTTCTTCAATAACAGCAGTAGCCTACCTAAAAACAACACTATCTGGTATTGCTCCATTAGGCTACTTACCTGTATCTCCTGACATGTCGCAGCACTCTTCCTGTCATCCTCCAGCTGTTGTTCGATGAGTCCCACGCCGAGACCGAAAGCCAGAAACACGGCCCTGTTCCTCGGGGAGCCACCGCCGCCACCAAACCTCCGGAAGCCGGCCGACTGCAGCTGAGCAGCCAGCCCCTTCAGAGAGGTGCGGTAGTAGCGGTACCGAGACGGCAGGAAAGCCTGAGGCTGAACGGTGCGGACCGTTGGGCCTACACGTAGACGGTCAGCTCGGAGCTTTGCTGCGACTCGGCCCCCCGATTTGAGGAGACCCAACTGAAGGACAGAGCGGCCCATCTCCAGCCCCCGGCTTATGGCGTGTCTCACCGACATAATTTACCCGGAAAGGTAACTTGTTTTAAGCTGTTTAGTGAGTCCCCTTGTGTCAAACAGTCCTCAGCCTGCTACCTCTGACATTGACGGTTGTAAACAAAACAGTTCCTACTGAGCATGCGCAGCAATGACAGCCCTTAAAAATAGGCTCTGGGACGACCACCTGACTATCTTTTCTGTCATTATTGTACAACAATATTATTCCGTAGGCCTACAGCTAAATATGCATTTAAGTGAAACATGTGAGGTGAAAGATATACAATAGTGTGTCGGTCCGGAGTGCGCTATAGATTGCAAGTATCAATTGTTTCTGACCACTAGGGGCACAAGGACACCCTCTGCAACACAGTCAATATGGCCTATCAATAAACCTCAAATCATTTTCATAAAAGCCCAGTAGACTTGCTGATATACCTTATGAGCAGTTTGGAAAAAACACATGATAAGAGAATAAAACTGAGAATAAAAGTCATCATAATAGTAAAAGCAGGACTTAATAAAGTAAAGTAAAACTGCAAAGGTAATATCAGCAAATATAGCCTACCTACTGTAGGTAGCAAAATTATTATGCAAAATGTTTTATGTTAATATAGGCTACACGTTATGTGATTTGATTCATATTAACTTTTCACTTCAATGATCATCTTACATACTCGTTTAATTTTTCTTGTGACCCTTTGGAGTTTATTAATAATAATTTAAGAATGTTTTGCTTATACTTTTCTTTGTTTATGATACTTATGACTCTCGTAAATAAGTATTTTTGCCTTTTTGTATTGGTGCTTTTGCAAAAGACCTGAATGCCTCTGCCACCACCCAACTAAACTGAATGTTTAAGTGTTGCTGTGATAATTGTTTCTTAGAGCTAAGGTGAACATTGTTTTAGTAAACAACAGAAAATCCATTGTATTGGACCAGATGTCATACTTTATTCCAAAAAATCCATTCAAAATGTGTATGTATGGCAGCAGCCTATAACAATCGCCGAAGTATCATATGTCATGACCACATCAATGCATGGGCAGCTTTATTAGCTTTCTCTACGGTCACTGAGCAACCACTTTTGGCCTTTTATGGCTCATGAAAAAGATCCTTGATCCATTTGCCTTTCGCATGACCTTATTCGACCGATGTTGATCGAGCGCGTGAAATTGTTTTTTATTGGCTTTTTCAGATTATTGCGATGGCAAGGCAAGAGTTTACAAGAAGCATGTGCAGACTAGACAGCTCTTGGCATACGAGAAACAACTCATCTTTATTGTCAACTGTGGATGGATTACTCATTCATTTAGTGCTTGTAGTAACATTAGGAAATCAATATGTGTGTATTCGCAATGGATTAAATGACTCAATGTAATGAGATGGGTGTCGGCGATTGAACAAACAATAGCCTGTACAACCTTGTTGAACATCGCTCGAGAAATATAAAGGCTTTTCAATCAATGCGACAATAAAGAAATATTGAGACACTGGCCTAGGTGTTAATTAAATATTATGGACTTTGACCATGTTGCAGTTTTACCATTTCTCTTCCAACAACAACAACAACAACAACAGCTAATAGCAATGATATTAATAATGGTTATTTTATTTCTGTATCTCATTTCAGAGCAATGAATACATGAAAAGCAATCCAATATAAGCATATCAACATATTTCCATGATACTTTATATGTAGAAATTACTGATATCCCGGGCTCTATATAGTGTATCGCAGCATTTAAAATTGCAGTTAAGTGTGTTAAGTTGTACAAGTTCTGTACTATAAAAAATAAAAAATAAGAAAACACTATAAAAAACACCTCCCCACAAAAACAGTTATTGGTAATTTTAAAAAAGGCCAGTGAAAATAATGTTGGGAATTGGCTGCTTGTCAAGGATTGTGATGGCTGCTCAATGGTTATTGATAATCCAGTTGATCCAATGGGTGTAATTCCTCACTCTGGTGTAGACTCCAGGGTAGTATGGGTTTGCACAGCTGATTCCCCAGGACACAATGCCCTCTAACTTTCCATCGCACATGAGGGGGCCACCGGAATCGCCCTGTGGATCACCAAAACAAATAGGCATGAATCATGATTAACAAATGTATTTGAACTTGCTTTTGCAGTATCAACTATATAGAATTAAAGTGGTCTTTTACCTGGCAGGAATCTTTACCTCCCCTTACAGCTCCGGCACACAGCATGTTTGGTGTGATCCTCGACCAGTAGTAGTACTTGCATTGAGGCCTGATATTCACATCCACAGCACGGAGCTCAGGAGAAAGGCGGTAGCTCCAGAGTTTAGTCACACCCCAGCCGCTCACTGTACAGGAGTTTGATGTGAGCGGAGGAGCGTTTGGGTCTGGCAGAGTGGCCGGCTGGACGTTGGCATTCAGCAGAGCCGGCCTGCTCAGCTGTAACACACAAACCACAGCTAGACATGTTGACCAAGCAACCGCATTAACAACATGAGTGTATTAGGCCTACATACATGTGCATCTAAAAAAAAATTGAATATCATGGAAAAGTTAAATTATTTCCCTGTTTAATTCTCAAAGTTAAACTTTGATATATGTTCTAGATTCATTACACATAAAGTGAAATATTTCAAGCCTTTTTCAGTTTTTAATTTAGATGATTAAGGCAAAAATCCAGTATCTCAAAATATTTCCATATTACATAAGAACAATCAAAAAAAGGGACTTATAATACAGAAATGTATTTTGCACTCAAAATTTGGTCTGGGCTCAGTTAGCACATGAGGAATAAGGAAGTTCACATATTACTAAAGAAGAAGAATATATATATATAGAATACATAAAAGCTTTATTGTTAGAAGACAATACTTTTCCATGATATTCAAACTATTTTAGATGCACCTGTATGTGTCAACAGCTCCATGTACTGTTATTTCAGGGCTGCTACTCTTTTGCTTACCTTGATGAGCATGATGTCATTGTTAAATGTCTTGTGGTTGTAGCTGTGGACGAATATCTTTTTGACGTTAAAGACCTGCTCATATCCCTCTGTTACATACAGGTTGTGTTCAGATAACACCACCTTCATCAAGGTACTCCTGATAGCCAAAAACACACAGAAGTACACATTTGAGGTATAGTGTACTTTTTACTCCACTAAATGTATTTGTCAGCTTTACTTAAAGGTGGGGTAAGCGATTCTGAAGAATGTTTGTTGACGTATCACTTTTTGTCAAAATCAGTGAATATCTCCTCACAATCTGCTACCTGTCCATATTGTGTGCACACTAAAAATAAATCTGGTGTTAATACAGAGCCTAGGCTCTGTTAACCGGTATGTTTAACAAATGGACTGTAAACAATAAAATCATGCTTTTGCACAACTGCATAAGTAAAAATCTAATGAGAGAATATACAATAGTAAGTGACGTTTTTCTGCAGAGTACCTCTTCTTTCAGTCTGTTTTATGGTTTGTACCTAAGTAGAACTTTTAATGGACCTTTACTTGTAATTAAGTAGTTTGAAAGTCTGGATTGAAATTGTACTTAATTAAATACATCTTTCAGTGCCGTTCAGAGCACAAGTATTTATTAATGACGGTGTCTAGTGTCAATACTTACGGTCTCCAGCAGTGGGCAGCAGACAACACCCACTGCTGGTGCACTAAGGTTCCTCCACAGAAGTGTCTCCTGTTGCCATACTGCAGCGACGCCTGAAACTTGATAGAGTATGGCGTGACCACCTGTCCCCCGACGATCCTCCATTCATCAGTTGTCTCTGAAAACAGCAATAAGTGCACTGTGAGATCTTTCAGTTTTAAAACATTTATTAAATTATATTTAATATTTGGTACTCTATGGTGTCTGATCTTCATGCAGAAGAGCTGCTGAAAGGCAATCTTAATCACCATACATTTGGTATACCTGTTACCAATTGCCAATGCCATCATCCCTTTTAATATGATTCATTGTTCAAGGTTCAAGGTTTTTATTAATGTCCCAAGAGGGCAAATTTGTTTACAGCAAAGGAGGTAGTGGCTAAAAACACATGACAATACAAGACAACAATGGACACAAAACACAACAGTATGTACACAAACCTGAGGATTCATAAAGTGCTTAAAAATAAAGTGCCAAGATATAAAGTGCCTGTATAAAGTGCTATGTGCCATAAGCAGCATCATCATCAATGAAAGCAGCATTTAAAGGGCAGTGTGCCGTCAACAACATCGTCATCAACAACAACACAAAAATCAAATCAGCATCAGCATTTACCTGCTGCTGGCAGCATTGATTGCTCGAATGGATGCAGGGACAAAATAATACATATTCTACATATTAAGTCATTCACTTTTGTAAAGATTTCATTTATTGTATCAGGTAGGTATAAAACAAATTGTGATTGAGGAACTTACCCGATCCACTGATAGACAGCAGCAGCAGCAGCACGGTAGACAGTTGCAGTGCGGCCATATTTATTCTCATCATCTGTAATGCAGACACAAGGCTTAATCACAGTGTGTAATGTGCCAATTTGTGTGATTACTCAAACATTCCTGTTCAAATCCTATAGTCAGTGAACAAATGTATTCAGATGATGGTAGCGTTATATACTTTTGTATCAATTAGTTGTAGAGAAGTCCCTTTATTACTTCATGGCCTTTCTGAGTGTGCAACATTTCTCTAACTATACACGGCTGTTGAAAGGTTTTGAATCCTCTGCCGATAAAGCTTAATCCGGTACAGTCAGATGAACTCTATAGTCTTGTTTTGGTCATTCATGCTTTTTGAATTTTTTTGGGGGGGAAAAGTCATGTTTTGAACATGAAGAACGAAACTCTGTACAACTGAGAACCAGACTGGCAACTGAAAGAGCAGAAAGAGACAAGGATACATCTGAGCGATTGTAAAATAACAACAATATAAACAACTATTCATTGGTAAAAAATAATAGGAGGCTCAGCATCAAAATCTGTGAAGGATTTTACAGGAACGGGATCTTGTTTCAGTGTCCAGTGCAGAATAATGCCGATGAGAAGCTGAAGTTAACAGGTGTTAAGCAAAGCTATTCATAACACCTCAAAATTGAAAAAGTAACAGTAGGGTTAGCACTATTGGAACTGGATCATGGAATATCAGCTTAACATAATATTGACACAGTTTGAACCCGAGTAATCAGTGATCAGATTGAGACCATACTGGTCATCAGAAACTAGAGCCCCACATGAATATTCTAATACAATTTAAACATAATTATTACACAACAAAAAATTGACATAGCCTACTTTTTTTTGTAAATTAAGAAGACCATCTTGAATGCCAGCTTGAAACCTGAAACCTGGCCAGACATCAATAGCTATTAATCGTTCATTTTGAAGGAAAAAGGGGTTACCTGTAGGCCAAGACACAGCGACCTTCTGAGTATCTCCAACTGGTGGGTCCAATGCTCCCCTTTTACCTCTTATACTGCAACTATATCCTCGTCTGAACCTTTTGTTTAAATTATCTCTCCGTCTTGCTTTGCTGCAACAATGAAACTGACCTAGTAGGCGACAAAGCATCATTTTTTCTTTTGTGTCATGTGTCTGTTTTTCCGTGCTCCAGTTTTCTTCTCGCACTGTGGGATATGGAGTTATTTGAGATGGGAACACCTGAACACGGATATTGACACAATAAATGTCTTTGACCTGGTTGGTATGAGAAAACGTTGCTCGGAAATAATTTGCCACGAGGGAAATTTGTTCCGATCGAGATGTTATGCAAACATGTGTCTTGTTTACAGACCGGCATTCATCATGTAGCTTTAACAGTGTGAATAATAAATGAGTCAATATAGGTATTATTACATATTGTCAATGGCTATATGATAATGATATTGTCTGCATATAACACCACACTGCAACATGCTGATATGTATGCTTCCATGTGTATACATTCCCAAAATGTGTGCATTCAATGAATGTAGAAAATATAAATGTAACATACAATTGTTTTACTTTTTCCACTCATTACAAAACACCTTCGTTGGAACAGGGTAAAATACATTTCCATTTTTAAATGTATATGAATTACAAATGGATGATTCAAAGGATTTGTAGTTTTTATTACTAAGAGCTGTATAAAGTCTGCTGCATCTATTATAATAGGCTACAGCTACCAATAATTCACACAGTATAGTTGTACTGTAAGACACACACTGGCTTTGTTTAATGCTGTTTCACAGATGAAGACACAGAATGATTAAAAAAAAATATGAAAAATGATGATTATTATTATTATCATTATTATTATTATTATTATTATTATTATTATTATTATTATTATTATTATTATTATTATTATTTTTATTATTATTATTATTATTTTCACATTTTAAAAGTTGGAATCAGTTAAAACTTGACTCCAGTGATAAGAGACGTAAGAGACCAATGATAAAACTGGACAGAAAAGGATACAACAAATGGTCATTTCATTGGAAAATGTAAATGAAATTTTTTTTTACATTGCAATGTGTTTATATTATTTTGCAGCCTGCCCTGCTAAATTTGTTCACACATTCCACTATTTAGTTGGTTAAAGTTTGGTTATTAAATAAGATTTTCGGAATACGTTTCTATAAATAAAATCTGATTAAATACTTGAATTCAATATAATTATGATTATTTCAAACTTACTTCACTAATATCGAAGCAATAATTGGTTGATAATAAAAATCAACAGATCTGAGCCCAGAAAATGGAAAAACTCTGATTTATCACATTATTAAAGGTGCTGTAAGCGGAATGGTTCTTTTAGCTAACTTCCTGTCAGTTACTGCAGTTAGCAGTCCCCTCGCTCGTCCCTACGTCACCACATTAATGCACTGCGGTCTTCAAGCAGCGAGTTATCTAGCATCATCTCAGATCCATAAGTGTGATAAAACATGATAAAAACCATCAAAACAGACATTGGGAAGGATTTTTACCTGCTCCGCCATTGTAGGCGCATACACATTCACCCATCTGTTGCTCTGGCGTGCACCGGCAGTGAGACCATGGAGTGTATATACCATCTATGAGTGAGACGAAAATCGGTTGTAGCGTTCTCTCTTCTGATTGGATAAAAATGTCGGGACACTCCAATAAGTTTATTTGCCGATTACATGCAAAGCAGCTGACTGAGAGATCGCCTTTATGAAACGCGCACATTATGTAAGTGATCACTGTATGAATAAAGAGCGATTTAACACTTATATAAACATAAATAAACCGCTTACTTCACCTTTAACTGGTTTATTCTAAACATTATTTTGTGCCTATAACACACAAAAAAACTATTTACCCACACAGTGCACTACACCTGCCAAATGGGTAGCAGAAGAGCCGAGGGGTTAACCACTAATGCTGGTTTAAACCTGAGTTAGCCTACATGCACCTGCTGGGAGAAGCAGTGAGCACTGAATCTCAATGACAAACCACACACACTGGCTCCAATTCTAGGCCATGGTTACCTACGCCAACATCATAAATTACTTGACTCACACTTATATAATAATTTTGGTGATGTTTTTCCTGCATGTTATGTAACTAGTTGGTAGCTAGCTCAGCAGGATAACTGAAATACACCCAACTCAGCCCCATGGCCCATGTATTTCCTAGTTAATTTAAACCGAGGCATTTCCCGCAGATTGGGCCCCCTTTACTCATACTGAACTTGTATCAATGTGCATGATGTGCTTATTCCTACATAAACACATACCTGTACACAAGGCCGGTTCTAGCCAGTTATATTAGGGTGGTCTACTGAAATAATAGTGGGCAGAGACACCGACGATGTGAGCGCGCGCAGCGTGCAAGTGGAATTTTTTTGCCCTTGCAAGATCTCTGCACCTGCTTTTTGGAACATTTACTGTAACATTTACTGTAATGTAAGCTTTTAGACACACCAATGCTGTAGGGGGGGTCTACCATGATAGCAATGCTACCAGAAGCTTTCCGCATCAGTATAACAACCATCTGCCACCTTCGTTTAAAGGCTAAATATGTAATTTTCTAATTTTCTTAGAAAATAATAGATAAAATATACAGAATAATTTGCAGAACACCCTCACTAAGACACCTCAAAACTTGATGAAATATCACAGTCTCTTCTAATTGAAAATCCACTTCTGCTGGCAGAAATACTGATATATTAAGGAATTTTCCGGTGGTCTAAAGCCCTTGAAAGTTCCCTCTTTTTTTCTTTCTTTTCTGGTACCCTGATTTGTGTCCAGGTCCTGGCATCACTGAGCTTGCTCATCATCAATACATAGCTAACGCTTGTTTGGTTGACCTGCTGCATGCAACAGTTTTGAGGGGGGAAAAACGACCCATGATATTTTTAGTTTTTCAATATAAAATTTTATATATTTTACCCAAGTAACAATTAATAAAATGTTTTCTTTTATTATAGAAAGTTCTCTTGCGAATATAGCGTTTATAATAAAGGTTGGCTAAGTTAGTTCATCTGCAAAAATTTTTTTTTTTAAATAAATTTTTTTTTCTCTCTGGGCCCCCCCTGGTGGCTGGGTCCTAGAAAGCTTTCCCACTTTCTACCCCTTATGGGCGGCCCTGGGTGGGACATGTAATCCCCGTGGCGTGCTTTGAGTGACTATGATTCACCCTCCTGGAGTTCCACCACAGGGAGGGTGGCAGAGAAATGTGGTTTCCTGATCAGATATCTGAATCACCTCAGCCGGGTTCAGTGTTAAATGGGCAGGTGAGGCAGTTAAAGGCTCATTGTGACAGCCTGCATGCATAGCCCATATCACTCATCCACCTAGGGAGCAGCTAGCATTAGCTTGTTTAAATTCACACTAGGCTGATTACTTAAAGTTTACTGAGTGGAGAATCATGCTCACAATCACTTCATTAAAACAGGTGGCATTACGCAACTGAGTTCTTACATTGAGATGTGTTGTTATAAAATATTTACACCAAATGACTATGAACTTGAACCAAGACGAACGCTAGCTTCCTAATATATGTTCCTGAGGCAATGTGGAATATGGTTGACATATCTGACCTGTTGAAATGCTATTTTATCTTAATGTGGTAAATGTAAACGTAATTTAACGGTTGACTGCAAAAACTAAATCTTTCTCTCTCTCTTTCTTCTTTTTTGTTGTTGATGTTTTTGTTATAACTTGTGATGCTCAAGTCGCTTCCTGTTTATCTAATTTATTGCCTCTGATTGGACGACGCTACAAATGTTTCCTAACCACATTTACACATTAGTTAAATCTTTACAACTTAAGACATTGCTTAGGTTTTTAAGTTACTCATTAACAAGTGCAGCATGTAGCATGTAATATATAGAGCAGAAGCATAAGAAGTGTACTTTTAATAATATCAGGTTGAAACATTGTGTAAATAGGCCTATATCGTGCAATTATTCACTTTTACATAATTCGCCCATTTTTCTGAGGATCTTTTGTGGAATATTTGGATATGGAGACCTCTGCTGAGTCATTGTTACCGTTTGGAGAAGTGATGACAGTCAGTGACACCGGCCCAGTGCCAAAAACCTGTAAACCGAGATTATCTCACGATCGCCACGTCTCCTCTGCCGTGAAACATTTTGTTTCACAGTCATGAATTAGTTATCTTTCTAAGTGGCTTAATTTTTTATTTTCATTCTCCCTCCTCAAGTCATTAATTAAAATCAACACGGAGCACAATGTAATCCTAGTGTACATTTTAAAATATTCAGCTAAATGTGTCAACCCCTGATGAGCTTTGTGTTTCTTACATATGTAATGAGATCAAATGTTGTCGTGTTGGAAGAGCATTAAAGCACACTTAACTTAAAACAACAGTAGCTTATTAATATTAATAAAAAGCTGAGAAGAATCCATTTAAACAAAGCGGAGAGTTTAAGGGATTAAGAGTATTGTGCAGTGTAATATAGGCCTGTATACTAGATGGCTTTTCATTCTAGTGCCAGACAGACCAATGTGAGGACAGGGACGCTTGGCAGCCATGTGTAATTATGACAGCTCTTGGACTGAGGAGTGGGTCATGCAGAAAAAACGGCAGCGGTCAGCACTCAGGGGACTGGAGAGGCAGCGATAGCCCGGCCCGTAGCTATCAGTAGCAGGGAGAGGGCAACACACAGATGGCTATTAGCCAGCCAGGGTCAGGAACTCCACAGAGGGATGGGAGAGGTGATGAGACTCGCTCCATTTTTAATGACACACCGGGCCCTTAGAAAAAGAGATGTGGAGCAGCACGCGCCCGGCTCAACCTGGTCGTACAACCAAGAGCTCTTTGCTGCTTGTCATCAGTCAATAGCCCTCGTTAATCTGGGGAAATCAGTGGAGGGGAGACTGCACAGTAATAAAGAGCCGCGGAGACCGTTCTCTTTCATTCAGGACGACATGCAGCCTGTTTGATTTAGCCTTAGGAGCTTAATTCACAAGCTGGTGAATGTCAGATATCGGATATACCCGACGGAGCTATGACATTTATAGAAAAAAAGTTTAGTTTAAAGCTATAGTGCGTAACTTTTTCATATGAATGAATGTCAGTTACATTCAAGCCATTGTCAAATGAGTTGACACAAAGATGATTGGCTACCAGTTCCACAAACTCTCTCTGTATTTCTCATTATGGCAGCGTTTACAAACTGGTGTCGCCCCCCGACACAGGCACAGCAGCTCAGAAAAACCTGGACGCACAGCAGAAGGAATAAAATCACTGATCACCTGTTGTAATTATTCGTAATTCCTCATGGGGGCAACAGAAGTTACGCACTACTACAGCTTCAAACATATAAACAGAACAAACAGACAGAAAAACACAGTCCACAATAGACAGACACCCGCCTTTATGTGAGCTAAATTTTCTTAAAATTTTGTAATTCCGGTAGAGGGTTTTTTACTGGGAGTTTTTTCTCAGCCGAGCTAAGGGTGTAAGGGCAGGGTGTCATATTGTATCATATTGTATGAATGTAAAGCCCACTGAGACAAATGTCTATTTGTGATTTTGGGCTATACAAATAAAACTGATATGATTTGATTTGAGTTAACGTTTGTCAATTGAGCGACTCCAGACCTTCTGTACAAATGAAATAAAGTACGATGGTCTGGTAGGACCAGGCTAACACATCACAGACAGATACCACAAATATACGAAATCCCAGTAATACATGATGAAAAATCTAAAATCATATGTCGTCAGCAGTTTTTCCTTTAGATTCTACTCAAAGATGGAGACAGAATGCACCACTGTTAGGCTTTCATCAAGCTCTTATCTAACTCTTTTGAAACTCTGCACACTATACTAAAAGCCTGTGCACTTTGTTTTTTGCCAGTGATGAGGTCAGAGTAGCTGCTCGGCAACACAACAAATGATGATGATGAAAACACAAAACAAACACAGTGCATGATTCACACCTTTAATGTGACAGTAAATGTGCCTTCAGTAAACGGGGTGATTATACACAACAGCCTGAGCAGGTCATGGAAGTTTTTTTCAGCAAAAAAGGGGCCGTGCTGTGGAAGCCTCAATTATATATTGATCCAGGGCAAGGTGGTGACCATGGAAACTGAAATAGGAACTATAGGAAACCTGAGTGTGCAGGTGCGATGTGTGGGCCTCACCTGTTAACATTAGCACAGGTAGCACATAGGTGAAGGCTCTCTCTGAGTGTGTGCGTGTGTGTGTGTGTGTGTGAGTAAAGACTGCTCCCCTCTGTGTCTCACTATGGACCTGCCGTCTATATTGCTCTGCATACTGTTGGAATTCCTGGCTGTAAACTGTAAGTACGCCTCTTTTCTGTTGAATTTGCAGTTTCTTTAAAATATTCATCAAAGGGCTTTAAGTCAAGTTAAGCCCCTGTGGTTGCAGACGGCAGAGTGAAGTTGGGGATGCAGACTATGTTATGTAACATCCTGAAATCATTTAAAAAGCACACTTACATGCAGTTTTGGGTTCATGAATTGAATGTGCATCGTATTTGCTATTAGCATCCTTTTCATAAAAGGTTTTAGAAGAGCTTTTCTTTTGCTGTGCTATATGATCTACAGTCCTGATACTCCTGTTAATCATAAATGAAACTAACACACTATAATAGAGAAAGGGGAGCATTGGCACAGATGAATTGAAGGATGAGCATATATCAGCAGGAAAATGTATGCAGCAAGATATATTCAGGCTCACCTTTATAAATTAATCTGTGGTGAAAGGCTTTAAACTGTGAATAAGTGTGATATCAGTATTTTGAATTTGATGGACTTGATGTTTACATTTGAAAGTTTTGCACAAAAACTTTAGTATAATCAGTAGCGATATCTTTTTGAAGGCAAAGAGCTTTTGAAATGAAAAGGTCAGTAGACTTGTGCTCATTAAGGCAAATAATCTGAGACCTCCATGGAAACAACGTATAAAGTCTAACAACAATAAGTAATTGTGGCCGACGCCCCCTTTTGTGCCAATTGTGTCGAAGAGATAAAACCTGAAACGAGACTCCGATAAGCATCTTAAAGCACGTCTCCGATCTGGGACTGAAGGGCGCCGGACAATGCCTTGGAAAAACAAACGTTTGCTATTTTTAGCTATAGTTTTTAGAAAATATGGACAGAATATGCAGAAAAAGTAGATGTATCTGCATAAAGGGTGGCTTACTACATCTGCAGTGAGCAGTACATTACACAAAAGACAATTGTTACAATGTACAGTTAATTTCTATTCCATTCAATTCATCCCATATGACACACAATAGGATGGCTATTCCTAAAGGTGCAGTTCCAACGTCATTGCATAACGCTTTCTAAAGGCCACCGTATGTGTGTTTTTGTTTTTATCCGACACACATACACACACACCTTTACCATGCATTGTCCAACGTATAGGGTTACCATTTTCCTCTTGACACTCACAACAGCTGATTGCGGCTTGGCATCAATATCAAGGACACTGACTAAAAGGTTGCGTTTCACAGTTCTGTGTCACTGTGATTTACACTTTAAGATAGAAAGGCTCAAATGTTCACAGAGGAGATGCTGTCATGGCCTTTAGCCAGGATAATAGAATGAGGGCACATGAACCCAAGTGCCTCAAAGTCCCCTTAAAGTCTCTAAAGTCCTGAGGTATAATGACTGTTCATATTTTATTAATTCACTTAACTTATTCTGCTAAATGTATTTCCCAATGTTAAACGGTCTGCTGTGTCATGGCCTTCTCCATTCTTCCAGAAATAACATTTTAATGGGGGAAGACACTAAATCTCTGGCCGAAAGGCTGTCAAATGTGGATTTATTGAGTATTAAAGTACTGGAATCATCTTATGAAACGCATGTACATATTTAACTGTAGGATGTAAAATGCTCCTCTTGTGACCTGGATGTCCTGAATGGTAGCTTCAACACCGGGAACTTTGTAAATGCCAGAAACTACTAAATCACGTTTTTTAATGGGCTGATCAATTTTTCCTGTTAAAAAGATCACAGTCATTAGAAATGTTCAAAGTCTATCCATTAATATGCTATGCTTACAGAATAACAACCCAGGAAGAGGAAAGCTGTGCGTGCGTACAGCTATACGAAATGTACATAGCTGTAAAATGATCCATATCGCCACTCGTCATGGTACTAGTTGTCCACTAATAGTGGGACAAGGACAGTAGTCCAATTAAATGGCCTAGTCGAGCCAATAGCTGTAGTTTTGACTTAAAACTGCATGTAAACGTACAAGTCAGAACAGTCGGAAAAAAGCAGATTAGCTCCTCTTTAAAATCAACCACTGTAACTGTCAAATACATTTACTGAAGAAAAAGTTTTACAATGTCCTTCTGAAGTGAAGTGGAGTAGAAGTATAAAGTAACAAAATAAATACTCAAGTAAAAATAACCTCTCATTTGTATTGCAGCACTTAATGTAAATGTACTGCATTATGTTCCCCCACTTAAAGGTGCAGTATGTAACTTTGGTTGTCAGAAGTGAACATTTTCTAATATATACTGTATTCTCATAGCTGAATAAACAAACTTTCCTCACAGCAAAATTGGATCCCTGGAACACTGTTTGAAGTAAGAAAGCCATACCCGAAAAATGACTGTTCCGCTGTTATTGTTTACAGCAGCAGGGCCCACAGTTTTGTTTACAAAGTAAATATGTTTAGTAAACTAACTGTAAGCCCTAGTAATGTAAACAACCCCACCCCCACCCCCCCATTCCCCTGACACTGCATAGACAGTGAAGCTTTAAGATTCAAACCACTACATCAAGAGGAGAAATCCAAATCAAGTGAGTGTGTCTCTGTTCACTTAGTGGTCTGACTCATTCTCACTGTGAATCAATGGTCCTCACAGATGAGATTGCCTTTCATTGATCTGCCAAGCCATGAGCATCTGTGTGGGGAAGTCAACTGATGTTTTTCTGTATGGCCCTTTATTGCTCCTGCTGATTCTGCAGCAAATAAACCGTGTTGACTCAAACACCTCATGGACAGTTGTGTGTTGTTTCTTTCCAATATAATCTGTTCTTTTATTTCCCCATGTGTATGTCACAGGTCAAGCGGGACAGCAACGTATAGTGGGAGGATACGCGCCAGTACCACATTCAATCAAATACATCGTGTCCCTACAGACAAAAGACCGTCAGCATTTCTGCGGGGGCTCCTTGATAAATAAGTACTGGATACTCACGGCAGCACACTGTGACGTTGGGTGAGATAACCTTACTTCTTTTGATTTACTTTACCTCTAATGAGAAAATAAGTGACTTAAAGGTGGAGTCAGTAATTCTGGAGATCGCTTGTTGTCAAAATCACCTTTTGTCAAAATCAGTGAATATCTCCTCACAATCCGCTACCTGTCCGTAGCCTACTGAGTGTGAGCTGGAAAGAAAATTCTGGAGGTAATACAAGGCCTAGGCTCTTTACACTGGTATGTAAACAAAGGGTATGCAAACAAAGGGGGCAAGGACAGCTAGCAACATACCCGCTTACAGAGCATAGGCTGTGTATTACCACTGGATTTGTTTTTCACCGCAAACACAGTACGGACAGGTAGCGGATCGTGATGAGAAATTCAATGATTTCGACAAAATGGGATTTTGACAACAAGCATTCTCTTGAATTGTAATGTACGCCTTGTGTGTCTGTGTGAATATAGGTTTACATAAGAATATCATTTCTAGGAATACCAGATAATCAGATCGGTACATTTTTGAGAATGAGAGAAAAACACATGAAAGTGATACAAGCATAACAGTAACAATGGAGCTCTGTGCTACTGGAAAATGAACACAAGCATTTGACAGCGACACACTTTCAGATAACTTACAGTCTGGCACATGAGGAAGCAATTATTTCAGACAATGCTTGGTGTTTAATCCGGACTCTAGGGTTTCAACAGTACACCAGCAAACCGATATTTGGCCTTTTTATTGAATGACACATGCAACGTTGATCCGTGTTGTCGAATTCCCAAATGTCGGTGTTGCCTACTTCCCTATCAGTCAACAAACAGTAGCTTTTGTCCCAGATAGAAGTCCAATAACAGTGATGTGACACTATTGGTTTACTATTCATTCATTCATCCTCATTTATATTATCTGAAACAGCAAATCCATTGTGAAGGAAACGTTATAGTGGCAAGATTCCTTTTTTTAACCATCATAATGAGGAAAAGTTGTCAATTAACGCATCAGTTAAGTTGCAAAATGTTAATTAATAGACACTGGACAAAGGTATCCTGTCAAACTCAGACACTTTATTGTCAGCCTCTTCAATCCGTTAACAATTATGATGAGTTGTAGTATAAGTACTGCACTATTGCTGCTGTGTCAAGATGAACGATGCATATGCGACCTTAAGGTTTATACACTGTTTGGAAATGTTTATCATTTGTTCAAAGAAAATCCTGCTTTGCCAATTTTTTTTACACAAAGCAAGAATACAGTCCGCCTTGCCTGCACATAAAAAGCTGTTCAGCCCCTTGATGTTTTTATTGACTTTGTTAGAAGATATTGTTTCCCATAAACTTGATAAGTCTAAGTCATATACAGTAGATACAACACTGTCAATCTGCGCCTTTAAAAATAAGCCTTTCATTTTAAAACTGAATCTAACATTGTCTGGTCTGTGATGGATTTTTATGTGTTAAGATATTTTCTAATTTGGAACAAAAACCCACACATAAAGCATCACAAATCAATATTTACATTTTAACAATGGGTCAAGTATGACTCCCTCTAGTTCCCCTTTGATCTAGGCACCTTGTATAAACCCACACAAATCCAAAAACTGATTGGACACTTAAATATCTCATTAGCTTGTTACTGGCTACTGGTACAGTTAAGTAAGATGATTTCTCCCAAAAATACCATCCATATTGAAACATAGGAAGAAAGCCACACCACAAACTGTTAAGAAAGGCTCTGATGCAGGGCTGGACCTTGATTTTTTTTAGTGTAGTTTTCTTACTTACGGAAAAGAACCTCTACTTCAGATGCCATACTCTTAGAGCAAAAGTACAACATAAAACACACTTGAAAGATTATATTACTTCAATAGAAACTTCAGCAAATGCTAATATACCATCTCTACATCACAACATGGTGACACTAATTTCCTGTTTATTTCTTCAGGTTGGATAAAATGACCGTAGTGGCAGGAGACTACTCTCTGACCGTCCACGAGGGCACGGAGCAACAAATCCGCCCCCAACTTCTGTACCCCCACCCTGCGTACAACAGCACCACCAACGACAATGACATCATGCTTATAAAGGTACAGTACGCAAACTATTGGGTCAGATAGCAACTATATCACCATATTAATTTCAGTCACTCTCAGTCAGTGTGTTTTACTTATCACACTATTCACCATTTCTCTAGCTGGATACCCCGGTCTTTTGGAACAGCTACGTTTCCATGGCGCTGCTGCCCCGACAGGGCGCCTCCATAGCACAGGGCAGGATGTGTCGAGTGTCAGGCTGGGGACAGACCGACCCCAACGGAGGACCGATCCCATCCACCCTACGCACCGTCAAACTCCCCATCATCTCATCTCAGAAATGCAACAGCAGCGAGTCCTTCAACGGCATAATCACAGAAAACATGCTCTGCGCTGGGTACAGTACAGGAGGAAAGGACGCCTGTCAGGTAAGAAGGCCGCGTTATTTTGACTCAGTGTGTGGACATGTTGACTATTGGATGGTTTTGTTTTTAAAAAGATATTACCAGTGAAAGTTTGAACAAATTGAAATAAATAGCCCAAATCCTGAGTAATATTTGCAGCGTTGTCATTTTTCCTTTACCTTACACTAAACTGGATACACACAAGTATTCACAGTATATCAAAATATTTTTTCTAATTGATATTTTTTTTCAAATTTTGTAGTCTTGGACATAGGCTACTTCTCCAAAAACACAGATCTCTCTTTTTTTTGTACAAGTTATTGCGGTGTTTGTTTTCTGACATTATTGTGTTTCAAATGACCCATGGGAACTTGACCCCTGGGAAGTTTGAGTTACATGAAAACACTGGTGTAGTTCTATTTTTTTTCTTACTGTAAGTAAATCCCATACGCGACTAAAACCATATTTTTGAAACACTGTGGATTGATAGATAGTCTTGAAAAACTAGCATGATTCTTTTTTAATTTTATTTACACAGACAAAACTTGTTTATCCAAAGAATTCTGTGTTGGTTTTGATCCTTTCTTGGGATCTGTCAACAATAAGAAAAATATAGAATATCACCACACCTACCCTTTAAAGGTGCTACGAGGAACTTTCATATTTATATCAATATTTCTGAAACGGTCTCATTTTTCCTCTGATGATAACAGCAAACGAGACCATCAAAGACAGAGACAAAGAACGCTATTTTTATATAGTTTTTCTTTATGCCTTTGTCATGGATACGCTCACCCAGGAACAACAGCTGGCATAGTAAAACACTACCGCTTTTGTCCATAGGGGCCGCTAGAGTTAACAAAACCTGAAAGTTCACCGGAGCACCTTGAAGTTTCTTGTTCAGTAAAATGTGACTGTAGCAAGAAGCCTGGAAGTATATCATGTCACCCCCTGATTTATCCTGCTTTCCTGCTGTTTTCAGGGCGACTCTGGCGGTCCACTTGTATGTGATGGCCGGGTCTACGGCGTGGTGTCTTGGGGTATGGGATGTGCTGAATCCCAGTTTCCTGGAGTTTACACTACTGTGTCCAAATACCGCAGGTGGATAGACAACACCATATTCAGCCACTACAGCAAATGTAGCAAGGATTGAGCTCAGTGTTCCTACGATAAAAAAAAAAAAAAAAAAAAACCTCAGTCGAGGCTTATTTGATTTATTCTAAAACTTTATGTAGCACTTATTTAAATTCTATTATAAGTTAGTGTAATAGTTTGAGACTTTAAGAAATGCGCTTTTCTACTATTGTCAAAAATGATAAATGATTTTGTGCTATGCTAAGTTAGCCAAGTCTACGCTACAGCTTCATTTTAGATAGGGTATTGATCTTCTCACCTAACTCTTGGCAAGAAATTGAATAAATGTGCATTCCCCAAAATGTCAAACTATTTGTTCAGGTTTTTAAACTTATGTATCATGTCTGTTGTTGATCTGTTAAAAGCGTTTGAAAAAAACAAAACTAGTGACGGATAGACCACCAATACCCCTCTGATAAAAACCAATACGTACACACTTGACAACATTTTCACAACATCAAGAATGAAGTGCCATATCATATCACAAAAAAAATCGAAACAATTTCCTTCTATGCCTCAGGAAGAACGTTTAGATATGTAGTGAGCAAGTAACAGGTGCAACAACTACAACCACACATCATAAAAACCTTTGTGAATCTTACAATGTTTCATTTAGCAAAGATTAGAAAACTATAACTTTTGATAATCGATTAATCAGGCAATTGTTCAAGAAAAATCGTCAAACATTTAATGAGTGCAGCGACTCAAAAACATGAGGATATGTAGATTTCCATTTTTATAAAGTGAATATGTGTGGGTTCAATCGTTATACTTACCTTTGGCTTCAGGAAGTCATGGTGGTCATGTTTCACTATATTCTGATCTAACAGTTTATCAATTGAGAAAATAATAAAAAGACTAAATGACAATGAAAATAATCCTTAGAGGTAGCCGATAATAGGGTCATATTTCCCACCTTTGTTGTGTGTGGGTTCGTACTATTGAAAAATAACAAATAGTGAAATCCTTTGATTCAGCTTTATACTTTTTGAATTTAGGCATAAATAACACACACATGGTTTAATGCATCCCACACAGTCACAATATAATCAATGTGAGAGCATTAACGCACACAGAATATCAGAATGTGAGCTATCTCAATTACAATGATGAAGTATCTTCATACCGTGTGTGTGCGTGTGCGTGTGTGCTTGTATGTGTGTGTTGTGGGGAAAGACAAATCTGCTGCCTTTTTTTTCTAAATTGTCCTTAGTTTAATTAGTAAGTCAATGATTACTGCCAATTTCCTGTGGTTTATTTATGGACTAGCGGTGTTACAAACCTGGCACTGTGCATAAAGCACCTTTTAAGTGTGAGAGTTGAGCAAATGTGTAGAATTAAGTAAAAAAAAAGAAAGAGAGAGAGAGAGAGACAATGTGTGTGTGTTATAAAACAATGACTTGAACTGAACTGTTTTCTATGCTTTAATAAATGACTGATCATCCCACTCTGTTGCTGACGTCCTGATCTGTGTTGATATCTAATCCCTCAGAGCTTGTCTCAGCTCTTTGCTTCTGAGTGGACACTTCGGATGGATGCGTCAAGCTGTTTGGTGTAGATAACTGGAAAAGTCCTCTTCATGCTGCGTCATATAACAAATCGCTAAAGCCGTTACAGAGGGCAGACAACTAAAGATGCACTACTTTGGGTGTGTCAGAGAAGTGAACAGTTTCCAAGGTATATTCTCATAAGTGAATAAAACAAACTTTACTCACAGGAAAATTTGATCCCCGGAATACTGTTTGAAGTTTGAAATCTACCTTTAAAGTTACTGTTTCACTGTTGTTGTTTACAGCGGCGTGGCCCACAGTTTTGCTAACTAACATATTCTAGTCTTATGTTTGGTTCGAGGTGGCTCAAAATAATTTTGTTTTGATATATGATGATGGAGTCATTCAAAACTAAGAATTACATGTAGGGAAAATATGTTTTGTAAAGAAACTACAGGCTTTGGAAATGTAAACACACCCCCCTCTCCTGAAACTGCATAGTGCACCTTTAATTTGTTATTCCACTGGTTAATTATTTAACAGCACAGAGATCCCTTCCGGTGTAAAGTGTATAACTCTTGGTTGCTTGTCACTGGCCTTTTTTCAAAAACAGTATGAGGAGTCATCCCCCGAGCTGGAATACCTTCATGAAATATGCATAGAGCAAGTTTTTCCTTTCGGGGCAATCTGTGTCATGGCTATGAATGGGTTCGCTGCCGGGGCCGCTGCCTCACATGGCACTGATTCCTGTAAAGTCGAGCAAGGTGAAATCAGTACAAACTGCGTCACACCTGATAGGTGCGAGGCCTATCACAACAGAATGAATAGTTGATGTCCTACTTCTTAAAGAGGCCTCTCTGGTTTCACTGCCCCGGCTCTGTTTGCTCTGTGGTGGGGATGGGTGTGTCAGCGAGCGGCCCCTTGTGATTGATGGATTTCAGGGGCTTTTTATGCATCTGATTTTCTTTTTTTACAGGCTTGGTTACATAAAGACAGATTCCCTTTGTTCTGGCGATGAGAACAGAGGCCTCTCCGGGGATGTTAACAGTATATCGCCTGAC
The DNA here is from genome assembly GCA_949357725.1 of Hyperoplus immaculatus. Classification (NCBI taxonomy): domain Eukaryota; kingdom Metazoa; phylum Chordata; class Actinopteri; order Uranoscopiformes; family Ammodytidae; genus Hyperoplus; species Hyperoplus immaculatus. The sequence continues at coordinate 28,636,764 of OX442360.1, forward strand.
ACGGTTGATCTACAGTCTCCTATATGCTCCCCTGCCACGCAAAGGGAATTCCTTTTGTCCCTCTTTTTGGTTTATGTGTTTCACTTGGGAAGTATTGATTGGGGCCTGCTACATATTGTAAGCATTCTCCGAATAGCTTCTCCCAGCGGGCCACGCTGCTTTGAGGCACAGCTGGAGATACAAAACATGTTTTACAAAGATAGTTGCTGATGTTCCCACAACTAGGCCACAAGAATCCATTATTTTCCAATATGTGTTATTCATCCGAAACAACAGAGTTTACTTTAATGGCCTCGGGTAAAGATTTGGGGGTGGCATGGCATACAAATACATTTAGACAGTGGTGGGTGGTGCCCTTTGCTTGGGTCAGATTTCCTGGGAACTAAGACAAAACTGTTTTCGGGGAGCCAGACCTGAACAACCTGTGTTTCCTGAACGGTACTAAATCAAAGTTTACTTCGCTTCACAATCGTCATATTACCATTATGTATCTTATAGAAATACATTACCTCATCGCGAGGCATCATGCAGTATCTCTTTCATTCGCTTCCTAAACAAATGCATGCATCGCCGGTACGTGCTAGCAAAGATATTTAGGACAGCGGGTGCTGGCGTAGTAAAAACACTACCGCTTCTGTCCAAGGGGTGTGCTAGAATCAACATCGTAGCTATTAACAGGACCAATACAATAAGTAAAATCAAATACAACTTAAAAGCTTAATGTAGTTAAAGTATCAAAGTACATGTTTCTCACAGACTGATGCATTATGTACATATAATGTCGAATTGTATTGAGTTGGACTTCATATAGGCTACTGTAACCTAGTTTTGTTCACAGGTTCCCATCTGAGGTGACGTGAGATGAATAATAAGATAAGATAAGATAAGATAATACTTTATTGTCCGTTTTCACAGAAATTTAACTTGCAGTACAAGCTCCAACAGTTATGAAAACATGAAACAACATTAAAAACATAACAACAACAATGAATAATAAATATGATGGGGGGTCCAGTGGTCATATATAATATGGGGTTAAAGTCACTTCTTTGCTTTCAGGTGCTGATTCAGTAGGGAGACTGACAAGGGCACAAATGAATGTTTATATTTCACTTTTCTGCACTCCGGCAATGAAAGAGGAAGGAAGTTCTGTGACAAAACCCTGAAGCTTTACCTTTTTTTGCAATCCTTGCTTTTTTGTGATCAATCGAATCATTTTACCTCTAACAGGTATTGAAGTCTGAGACCTAATAAACCATCTGGGAAGTTAAGAGGGGACGTGTGTCCGTGGTGGAACTGTTAACAACTCGTATAGATGTCTGAAACGTGACAAGGAGCCACAACTACACACTTGTTTTTGTCCAGCCAAAAAAAAAAGCCCTGGGAGCCAAAGGAATGGGCACAGACATAAAGCAGTGCACATGACATATTCTAACCACCAGGAGGCATTTGATCATTAAAGCATGAGGAGCAGGAGATGAACAACAGAGGAGGTGTGCAGGCCCTGCTGGCACTTCCTCTACTTTGACTATAATAAGCCCTGCCTCTGTCTGTGAAGTGTTGTGACAGGCACATGAAAAACGTTCTGTTACATCATGACTTTTTGTATTGAAATCGTTCATTAGAGGATAGAATGAGAAAGAGGGAGGCAATAGGCCATCGGGAAGAGAGAGAGAGAGAGAGAGAGAGAGAGAGAGAGAGAGAGAGAGAGAGAGAGAGAGATTGAATATTTTTTGAAAGGCCTGAATTAAATGTCCCGGCGAGGTCCTCCTCTGTCCTGCTTATCATAGCCCTAGTGCAGAGTCTTGCAGTCCAGGCAACTGTGTTTGGAGTTGGGTGGGATCCCAGGAAGCTCCCAGGCATGACAGAGGCTGAGATGAAAACGTGACCAGATTATTGTTCAGCCTCCTCTCAACTTCACAAACAGCCTATTATTATTATTTTGTTTTGCTCTTTCCCCACTCCCTCCTTTTCTTACTATTCTGACCCTGCAGAGATGAATGCACTTTATTTCTTTTTCCCTTTTTTATTTCCTTCCTTAATTCATTGGCAAGCCTTCTGCCAAGAGGCTTTTTTGGGGAGAATCTGGGACAACATTAAATATGCAGAAGATGGAATAATTGGCTCAGAGGCAAAGTCTGAATTATGATTTTTTATATTTTATAAAGGATGATCTTTTTCAATGTCTTTTTTTAGAATAGGATGGACTGAGGGGGTGGCAGAAGAAAGTCCCCTCTGATTCTTTGTCTCGCATTGCATTGTGCAGTCAAGTTTTTTTCCCTTTGCTTTTAATAGTGAATTCTTCTTCACGGCTGCATTAAAAACCAAAAATAGTCGCATGTCCTCAAACAGGAGGGCCAATCCGCCGGATAATGAGCCGACTGAGTAAGTGAATCACCTACTCCGGCTCAGACTACTTCCATTTTACAAAAAAAAACACAGCATTCAGGAGCCAATTTCCTTTGGCAAACCTCGTACCTTTGCTGACACCGGAAATAAGTCTTCTATTCTAGTTGTAGAAGACAGAATCCTCCATTTAATACTTATCTTATCTCATAATTTGGCCCGCACTCAGTGGGGTTTTACAAACAGTCAGCGCTAAAATCCATTATATCCAAAATGGGGCCATTTGTTTCCCCTTTCCATTGAGTAGAGTTTGTGTTCTAAATAGAGATGAATAGCCCGAGTGTTACGTCCTAACGCAGCTTTGGCAGCGCACACCTGGGAGAGCACAAGCTGAATATTAAAAAGCCATCACGTTTAAGGAGTAGTGGATGATGAAGAGCAGGGAACACTCCCACTGAAGTAGCTGCTACAAATAATCAGGCTTGACATTGCCTATTCTAATTTCTAACTGTTTAAAGTGAGCCAGTGTGTTGGGTGTATGAATGTCTATATATAAATAGCCTATATCAGGGCTATTCAATAGGCGGCCCGCGGAATGAATATTTACTGGCCCCCGCCTTGACTACCGACCGACCCCCCAAAAAAAAAAAAAAAAAATTAATTATTATAAGTGGTGCACAATTAATGTACTAGCACGTGCGATGTGTGCTTTTGCATGGTCATAACTGCGCGAAAGGCTGTGATCTGCAGTAAATAAATGTGCACATGTGTCTCCAAGCGTTTCTCTATCAGCTGCTCTGTGTATGCAGCTTTGTGCACGCGATTGTACAGCAGTGTAAGTGTTTGGTCCATTATTTGTATTTAGTGTGTCTGCATAATATTGCACCAGTAGAACTTTGCTTTGTATTGTCTGCATGTTTGCACAAAATGTGTACCTTCACATAGCAAACAAAATTGCACAATTGTAAAGTCAGTGTCTGTAGTTTTTTTGTATTCAAATAAGCAGTGTATTTATGTACTGTGCATTGGCATCTTTGAGCAAAATACAGCCAAAATTTTGGGAGCGCCGCGCCTCCCATGACCCTGGACAGTGACCCCTTGACAAACACATTTTTTTGGGGGAAACACTGTAGTGTAAGGTGTTGCACTTAGAGTTACATTTATTTCTATGTTTTTTGATAAGCTGTTGCACTCTTAGTAAACCTAGGCCTACCTGTATTTTGATAAGCTGTTGAAGAGTTAACCTATTGTGTTTTCCTGAACTGATAAGATTGTTAAACACTTAAACAACAGGCAGCCTATGTTAATCAAATAGGGATTTTTTTTGATAAACTGGTGAACTCTATTTGATAAAATAAAGACAATATATGCACTCCTATATCGTTGTAGTGTTTTACAGTATATGTAGCTATTGATGTGATGCTCATCAATTTTTGGCATTTTTTTCCGGCCCCTCATTTTGGATCATTTCCACCAAACGGCCCCCATTCAAAACTAATTGATTAGCCCTGGCCTTTCATGAACATTTCCCAGTTGATTACTTGACGATAATTTTTTGTATTTAATTTTTTTTTTCAGAAATATTTGAATACATATTCAAATTTGGCAATATCTAACTAATTATGCGTACATTTGTAGGTATTTTACAAAACCCCAAATCTAAACGTTGGATAAAGCCAGAGTTCAAATCTTTTTTTCCATTTTTTACAACATATGAGTACAAAGTATGAAATAAATCATGTTATGGAAGCAGAATAGCCAAAAATCTTTGCCAGTGTTTGAAAAAAAAACAATGTCTTTGCTTGTTAGTGTCTGGTCTTAAATCACTACAGTACCAGGACGACCACCACCCAACGCTGTGGCCAATTATCTTTGTTACATAACAGGCGAAAATCCTGCAACCAAAGTTATCTGCTCAGCCACAACACGAACCGCCAGTGATTAACAACTACAAAAGACTCTGAGGCACAATGTAAAATGTCACATCGAGACAGCGCTCCTACATGGTCTGAGGCGCAGGCAAAAATAGAGGATGATTAGTATTGAGAAGCGCGACGGGGAGGATAATTGCAAGTAACAGCACTTTTAGTTTTTCGATAAAATACATTTACAACGGGGGAGGAGGGAGAGAGATATGAAGTGTGTCATATCTCTTTTCCTCCCCACCAAAGATAGAGTGAAGGGAGACGGTCTGGAAGGTCATTCTTTGGATGCTCAGTTTAATGCATTTTACTAAACTTAATTGTCAATGTGCAGTCAACGATTGTGGAGAATTCTTGTTGTCAAAATCAGTGATAATCTCCTCACAGTCAAAAAATCTGGTGTTAATACACAGTTCAGGATATGTAAACAAAGCAAGTGAAACAAAGGGGTCCACCGTAAATAGCAACATACATTATCAGTTTACAGAGCCTAGGCTGTGTATCAACCCTAGATTTATTTTAAGCATATACACACAGTACGGAAAGGTTGCGGATTGTGAGGAGATATACACTGATTTTGATATGAAGTGATTTTGATAACAATTGTGTTCTCCAGAATTGCTGACTGCACCTTTTTCAAATGCTATAGATCCAGGGCAGGAGGAGACATGTTTTTGTTTTGATTTTTGAACACGTCAACACTGAAAGACACATGCTCCTTCCACTCCACCCAACCACCCCCCCCCCCCCCCCCCCACCCCCACCCCCATCTATCTTCCACGTCCTTTTTCGCTGCTCAGTAGATTTATCAAGTTTCCCCTCGGAGGATTAGCAGAAAGTAGAGCACTTTAATCATGTTTCCGTTCTTGGGGCTGCCATCAAAGGGAGCCAGAGCTTTGTTCTGTTGAGACGATAGTGTTGATAGCCCCCCCCCCCCCACCCCCGAAGCCTCAGATCAGAGCCCACTGACATAACTCCCCCACCTCTTTATCAACTAATAACAAGATCCCCTCACTTGGGAAAATATCCCAACGTTACGGTTGCTAAAATTGTTACCGATGATGTAGCCTACCACAACTGAGAACAATTTTGAGGTGTCCACTTGTACTTTCACTTGAGCGCTTCCATTTCATGCAACTTTACACTTTTAACGCGAATACAGAAACAAGCTATTAATCTCTCGCTTATCAGTAGTTCCTTCCAAGTATATGAAGTATAGTTTGAATGAGCTCCAACTCAACTTTATAGTATTCTAGTAAAAATGAAAATATTAACAGTAAAATACTCTGAAATGGGCCCACTTGCATAATGCATATGACATGTTCTTGATGATTTCAACCTCCTGAAGAAAAACTTTTTAATGTTTATGACATTTTTCCTCTGATTATTATAAATGGCTGGAACATCCTTTATTTTCCCAAACGGTACGAAATCAAGTTAACTTTGCTTCACCAGAAGAATCTTACATAGTCACAAATACATTACCTCATCAACATGCATCCTGCCGTCTCTCTTTCAATCGCTTCTAAAACAAATGCAAGCACATTTGGCACATGCGGGCAAAGATCTTTAGGACAGCAGGTTGTTGTAAAAAAAAAACACTACTGCTTCCGTCCACAGGTGCTGCTAGAATCAGCAAAAACTAGAAGTTGCTAGTAGTCACTTTAAGAACACTTACTTAGTATAATACTTACTTTACTTGACTGAATGTGGGACTTCTATTTGTAACAGATCACTTTGCACAGTAGCATCCAAACTTTTACTTTAATAAGGGATCTGACTCCTTCATAGGGGAGAGTGGCCTAAGTTGTGCCGGTGGGGAAGTTGTGCCACCCCTTGTTTCTAGAAAACCATAGAAGAAATTGGAAATGTGACCACATATTTAAGAAGAGCCGTCCATTTAACTAATCCTGTAAAGAAGGGAGAAACATGGAATAAGATATAAGCACATTTAAGCTCAAAAAACTGTTTTTTGCCTTTCAAAGTAAAATTTCCATGATCAAGGTTTTTTGATTATTGTGTCTGAACAACTATAGACACGTTTGAAAACATTTGACACATGTTTTAGTGCTTTAGTATGCTACACTTTGTGTCTATATAGTTAGCACAATGTCAGCCCTAAACTGCTGCATCATGCTTATTATCCAAAATTCTGGGGTTGGGGTGATTTGTGCCAGAGGGCCTGGGGTGAGTTATAAGTAAGTAAGTAAGTAAAATATATTTATAAAAGCACATTTACAGTTTGCACTGTCCAAAGTGCTGAACATAGTGCATTCAGTAGGTAAAAAAATAAGGTAAAATAACAATAACCAAAATAAAAGTCATAAAGCCCAGACATCCACATATAAACAAAGATAGTAGCGCAGAGGTAAGATAGTTAATGGGGAGGAAACACCAGGGTGTACAGATGGGTTTTGAGCCTTGATTTAAAGGCAGAAATGGAGGGGGAATCGCATATGCCAGGTGGCAGTTGGTTCTACAAGGGCGGAGCAGCTAGTGCAAAGTATATTTCTGAGAGTTGTGCCATTGGCATGGCTGTCACCAAAAGAAAGTGATTGTCTACAGTAGCTCAGAAGAGAGTGACATCTCCATTCCACTTAACGACACCACTGATGAGAGTTCAGATGGCCAGAAAGATGATGATGGTGACTTTGTCATTGTGAGCTTTTGCAGGTAAAACCATTAGATCTGCTAGGCCTTGTTTAAGAAAATTGTCTTCAATCTTTATAAAATATTTACTTTAAATACACCTTAAATAAGTGATTGTCTAATGGATTTGTCTTGCATTACATTTTATGAGATATATATCAATGGCACAATTTACCCCATGGTATTCTCTCCAACGGCACAACTTACACCACACCGGGGGCAAGCTGTGCCACAAGACAACTTTTTTTCCGAAAGCTATATTTCTTCAACAGTTTATTCCAGATCCAAAGTTTTTTGCCAGGGATGCACAACACCCTGAAATATATGTACATATTGAGAGTTGGAGACTTTACTGTCAAGGCCTCACTTTAAAGTCACTTTGAGTAAAAAGTGGCACAACTTAGGCCACTTTCCCCTACTATATATTTATTCAAATTGAAGTTGAATTAGTAGTTGGTCCAGACAGTTAAAGATAATTATATAAGTGCAAATTTAAAACTTGATGTGGCCGAAGTGACACCTTTGTCTGGCTGGTGTGGCGTGGCTGTCAGATGGCGAGAGAGAACATTTGGGGTGAAGAAGGAGGATGCGTGAGGATGATTATGCATGTGTGTGCATGTGTGTGTGTTTGGGTGTTTAGTTGGGGTGGGAACAAAACCAAATATCTGATCCTTTTAGAGTGGACAGAATATTTCAAGCTAGCCACGAGAATCTTAGATTTTGGACTGTGTATGTCTCTCACTCCTTTTGCTTGTATAATACTGTCTCCTGTCTGATCCCAAAGTAGGATTTATACTTTATGTAATGGAAAACTACAGAGGCAAGACCAACGTTGTACATCTTGCTCTCTGCGTCTACTTCTCATGCCTCTGGTGTACACGCCACACTGCGCGGGAGACAAGAACACTGGTCCACACTGAATAATGCACGGCGGCTGAGTGTTCAGACAGCTTCGTTGCTATGTTTTGTTCAGACTACAGCGATTAAACTCTTAAACACTATATGGAAAGTCAGTGGTATAGAAAAGTCCTGTTTTAAAAGTGCAGAGAGGCTGCTTGTTTTGACGTCTATGAAACAAGACAAAGTCGAGATAACGTTGAGGCGAAGGGTTTGCGAGACAAAAAGCTAGAGCAATTAATCTTCCTGTGCTCTCGAGATCTACTGTGTAAAAATGCTAGCAGGAGACCATTATCACACTTCCATCCAAATTTGTGAGGAAGACAAGAGACGAGATCTCCAAAGCAGTCGCGCCCCCCAACAGAAGCAATAGAGGAGGCGATGACAGTGATTGGTGGGTGTGCTGTGGACTTGCTTAACATTTCTATTTGAAGTTGAACCACTCGGAATCTTAAATGCACTTGGCAAACTGTCTAAATCTTCAATGGGACAACCCCCCCCCCCTCCTCCCCCTCGAGACAAAAAATAGTCACTTTAACAAGCTTCTTTGGTCTCATTGGGAAAGAAAACACGCTGGATACCGTGTCAAGAGAGCAACACGGGATGTGGCTTCGGAGTGTGAGCTGCTTTCATCATGTGAGACTCTCGGCAGATCACCAATCTGAGAGAGGGTGTCACGCTCGCCTTTCTGCAGAACTGCAATGTCAAGGGTGATCCGGCAAAACTGAAAAACTTCGGGGTAAGAATTATCTCTGTCACTGAGAAAATGAAGTAGGACCGGAGATTGGCACCAAGAGGTCATTGGTCTGGTCGTGAAACTGTGAAAACTATCCAGCATGAAGTGAATACAGCTCATCAAAGGGACAGCCTCCTTGTGTGTGTAATTGTGTGTTAGTGTGTGTGTTTTTGTCTTTGTATAACTATTTTTGAGAGAACCAATTTGAATGTTAAGAGTGAGGACATTTTTGGATAGTGAGAACATCTTGGCCAGTTCTCACTTAAGGATGGGCCTTCCAAAGGATGTTGAGGGTTAAGACTGGGGTCTAAGGTTCAGGTATGAGTTAGGTTTAGGTTTGGGTTAGTGTAGAGGTTGGGGTTAGGCAATTGATTTCGATGGTTAGGGTCAGTATAAGGTTGTACTGAATGCATTATGTCAACGGATGTCCTCACAAGTATAGCCGTACAAACTTGTGTGTGTGTGTGTGTGTGTGTGTGTGTGTGTGTGTGTGTGTATGTGTGTGTGTGTGCGTGACAGAAAAAGATTTTCCCTGTCAGCTAAAGTTCCAAGAGACTGTGGTTCAAGAGTGAACAATGATTGAACAGAACAGAGTAATTTCCGCCGCTGTGCCCCGCGGCCGCTACATAGCACTTCCAGCTGGATGGCAGACAGATTACATCTCATCCGTATGCAGAAGAATGCAAGAACCGTTGTCATCCCCTATACCTCGCTGCCAGCCAGTGATTACTCCCAGGGAAGAGGGAATCAATATAAAGAAAGAGAGACTGATGTGGATACTGGAGCGCACTGGCCTGATCTAAAAGGATCCATGTAACCGCCTGGACAATTCCTGAAAGGAGACAGTTGTTATGTGGTACTCAGAGCGTCCCCCTCCCAAAGGGGGAATGCTCAAGTTCTTCCTTGAAAGATTTTTCTTTGAGTAGCAGGACAGGAAGAGACCAATCTATAATAGCCAAAGTCATGATACTCCTTTTGGGACTTGTCTTGTCACACTTGATTAGCTGTGATCTGGTTTGAAAAAAAAAGTAAGTAAATGAGTGAAAGTGTCTTATGGAGGTGGTCAACATGACCCAAATACGGTATGCGGCATAACGAAATGTGCTTCTAACACAGAGTTAAGTTAAGTTGCTTTATTAGTCAATTTTACACAAGGCACAAGGCACATTGAATTTGGTCTTTTGGTATATCCCCTCTCACGATACCATGCTCCAGAGGGGGTCCTTGCCCAGGGTCAGCCAAAGTACAGCACCCCTGGGGTGTCTTGCTCAAGGATACAATGTTAGGGATGGTGTTATACCAGCCGGCAGCCACCACTAGTATTACACTCTGTATTACATTCTTACACTCTACTATCTGGTGCCGGGGATAGAACCAGCAACCTCTTGGTTACTGGTCGGCCCCTAGTGTTTTCTCACTGATGATGGCGTTTCCTCAGCGCAGTCTCTTCTTTGGGTTTGGATGGGTGGGAGGGGGGATTGTTTTTGCGTGTATGAATATATCGGTGTGTGTCGTGGGAGGGGGGGGGGATTGTTTTAAGCACTTTGTGTTACATTTACTTGAATTTACATTTAATTGATTGATTGATCCATCCTACTACCCTTGTCTTGTCTTTGATTAGGAGTGATCAGGTAAAGGTTTCTTATGGAGGTGGTCAACATCGCACGTAATACGGTATATGCAGGTTAGTAATGCAATGTGCTTCTTCCTACAAAGAAATACAAGCCCACAGAGATACTCCGTTATTTGCACACAACCAAAACCAAGCTGAGTAACAAAACAAAAACAAAACATGTTTCAAGGGGGGCATTAAAAATGAACGAGCATGCCAGGAAGCGTGAGCTGTTGCCATGGTTTTTGGCTCACGGAGTTACTGTGCCCTGATTGCATGACTCAGATGTTATTGGATAATATATTACCTTTCTTTTGCTTTCACCAGCCAACCAATTCAAATAAACGCTATGAGATGCACAAAGTGAATGAATGAATTTACTGTCAGCCAACGCAGCCTGTAATTCAAGTCGTTAATTTTGCATATAGTTTTTAAAACACCCCCCCCCCCCCCCCCAGAAACCTCCTTTGTTTGTTGACTCACTTGAGTATTTATGGGTAATGTGCTTGTCTCCTGTATTGTCAGCAGTAGTTTCTTTCAGTGCTAATGCATTGGGATAGACAAAGATCCTACCATTGCTACATACCAGTCCTTTAAAATGCTTTTAAAATATGGATACATAAAGATAATTTCATGATTTACTGCTGAATTATTTGACTTTGCGTTGTGCCGTGATGCTGTTTGAGTTCGCAGCACTCTCTGCCACTTCATGATGAAGCTTGATTACCAAATAATTCATCCGGTGAGTCTCAGGCTAGCGTGCACTTTTGGGTCAGATTCAGTGCCAAGATAGTCTTTTATTCATTAGCATTTTGGTTTTCCCCATAGATTAATGAGTTGCCGGCCTCCGGGCCAACTGTCGCCCTTTCTCACACGCACAAACAAAACGTCCTTGCAAACCTCAGCTACAAAAGTTGCTATTCAGGGGTATACGGCCTGATTCAGAAATCAATGTGTGGCTTTTGGTATGCAGCTGTGATAGGATGCACAGACTTCACTGGTTGCATGCAAAATGTTGTGTTAAACCATTCTGACTAAAATCCAAACTAAATGTTCGTATAACCTGTAACAGTTGTTTGTAAACAAGGCATATTTGCCAAATTAAAGCGCATTAGTCAGAGATGTATTGTCTATTAGAGGAAAGCACGGGGCGAAAGGGAACAAGATGAAAACAAGCACATCTGTAGCAGTAGCAGTAGCAGCACGGCCCGCTGTGCCTCTGGCTACACAACGCGGCTAATGGCTTCATTAGTGAAGGGCACTAATTAGGATGAACGAGCCTTCGCCACAACAAGCCCACGTCCCTGCACTTAAAACTCCATCTGTGTCAGCTCCGAGTATGTCGATTGTATTCACTCTATGGAGGCGACTCCACATGATGAGGGCTGGTACGTAAGACTGGAGGATATTCTGACTTAGTTTAGTTTCTGAAATATTTACTTGTTAAGTGTGCTTGCTTAGATTTTTAAACTAGTTTAATTAGTCCATTACAATCATTTAGATCGCTCCCTAAAGAAATAGTGCAGCATTTGAAGCTAAATTATTCTAAACTGAACTTGTGAATATAGTTAGTTAGTTAATTCACTATTTTGGGAAATGGGCTTGTCCGCTTTCTTGCAGAAATCTGGATGATATGATCAACATAAAGCTCATGTCTGTACGCTGAATAGGAAGCTATAGGTATCAGATAAATAGCTTAGCCAATCTATCTTCTAAAACCTATAAAGCTCACTAATGAACACATAATATGTTTTTGTTAAATCTGATTGAAAACAGAAATGTATAGGAAGTAAACTGTATTTCGAGCGCAGTGACTTCCTGTCATCTTGAGATCACATGTGACATTGCCGGGCAACAGGTGGAGATATAAGGTACCTGCTATATGCTACTAGCGGTTTCTCTCTGTTTTCAAGTCTTTATGCTAAGCTAAGGTATGTTGCTGCAGGCTGTAGATTCATATTTGACCCCATATATGGTGTATTTGCTTTAATGTCTAAGACTATTATCTTTAAATATCACATAAAAGACATAAAATAACTTCACATGGTCAAATCTTTCAGCACATAAATACAATAACGGAGCAAAGTGAGAGTGTTTCATCATCTCGGGCTACAATGTGAGTTCACTTTTATCTTCTGGATACTGTAATTCATACCAAAGCTTTACTGCAAGCCGCTTTAATACCATCATTAAGTGGGAAACTGTGGCCCCCTGGGGGGAGCAGCCGAGAATCCATCACACCCTTTCATCATACTCTAGCTGTGAAGACGCTGTGTTTACTGTGAGATGTCATGTGCTTTGGTGAGCACCCCGAGAGAGAAGGAGCATCTGTTACTACAAACAAACGGGCCTGTAAACCTGTGAAACAAGCCCAGTGGCCTCTGACAACCTAATTTATCCGAGCTTCCGAGCAACCGACACAGACTGGCCTCAGTGTATTTTAAATTTGAAAAGCTGTCCGCACCGGCCAGAACTACAGCGGTCTTTTTACACTGCCGCTGATATATGAAGTTGGTGGAATATTGCTGATCCAGCCCTTAAAGTCGCCAGCGAAATAGTCGAAGCTGTGATGCTCTCTTAATCTGCTGTACTGTAGAGAAGAAGGTGCTGAAACCGAGCAAAGGGTATGGATTGAGTGTAAATTAAATCAAAAAGGGCTTACTGTTTCAGAAAATGCCTTCTCTTTAGTGAGATAGACAGTCAATATGGAAGGCTATCTCCCCTAGAAACATGTTTTCTACCCAGAGTTCTCTTCATAAATTTGCAAGGATTTTTTATTCATGGAAAAAGTCTGTTCAAGTAGAAAAATAACTTGAGTCTATTATTCAAAGCTCCCGGATCGATGGTAATTCATTTCGACAAATAGCTGATTTCTGGCAGTAACAGCGGTTCATGTCCTCAACGCCCAATCAAATCAATTTCATACAGCACTTTTCATAGACAGTGAAGGCCCAAAACAAAGTGCTTTACAGAATGAAACATTGAAAAAAGTTGGTCCTCCACTCCATCACTGTTCAGTGCAAGTAGCCTTCTCTTTTCTCTCCTTATTCTTTTCAAAGCGTTTTCCTTTTTGTCTGCGTGACCTTCCTCACATTTCACACAAATCCACAGAAATATTACCCTCGGAGAGATAAAGCCCGGCAGTCCTTTTTCCTCTGGCTGTGTTCACGTTGTCCATTCTAATTATCCTTCATCATTTGGGTCAGGGAGACTATACATCACCATCACTGCAACTCAAAGTATGGAACAATGTAAAAGCGATCAGGCTGTCGTTACCGAGCACTTACTCTGTAGGTTCTAGACAGACCTGTTTGAATCGTTGCCAGGAGCCGGACATAACAGCACAAAAGCATCACTTTCTTTTAAAGGATAAATGCAATATACTTGTGTCCTAGTGTCCACATGCTACATACTAAATGTTTACCGAAAGTATATTTTCTAAAGTACTAATTATTTTAAATGTAATTTCATGCCCCTGCAATGCACTTTGAATCGCCTTGTGTCTGAATAATGCTATATACATAAACTTGTCTTGCCTTTATTAAGTTAGTATAGAAGAACTCAACTTACTTAACGAATGTATGCCTACAAGAAATTGTATTTTACTGTATAGAATTAGTTTTAAATTTTTCCCATGTGTAGGCCTATTGATTGTTTTGAGTATAATTTATTTAGTAACTCTTTCCAGTGTAAATGCACTACTCACTCACACTCACAGAAGTAGTGTGTTGTATAGATCTTTGACTCAGATTTTGAAAGTTGATGATAGTTTTATACTTTATATTAAGTTTCTGTATGAAAATGATTGGGTTGGGGAGGATTGCAGATCATCTAATATTTCATGGGTGATGCTTAACAACTTGAGCTAAACCATTCGAAAACATTCCCTGATATGAATGAGATCAGATGAGTGACTTTCCCCTCACAATCCAACCAATTTTATTATACAGTACTCACTGTCGCATGGCCAGATGTGCCGGAGACCTTTGCTTTCGGACAGCTGCTCCCAAGAGCGCAACGTTAAATATCACGACCCGCTTAAATGTAATATAATGCTGCTTTCTGCTTATAAAATGAAAGTAATGGATGCTGCAGGCTGGTGAAAAAATGATGCCAAAATGAAGCCCTATTGCAGGGACAGTATTGTTAACTCATCGTTCTGACCTATGACACGCTCAAAAGCAATTACTTTGACGTTACTATTTGATCTTTTCAAATGTCATATTTAGTTTTTTTCTCCGGATGATGAATTTCAGTTTATTGGCTGTTGCACTGTATTTATGTGGCATCTAATGTAGCTCAACCACAGTAGATTGAAATACTACAAGTTAGTTGTTAAAGCAAGGAGTGTTTAATGTGTCTATTTTTGAGTTGTGTATGTGCAAGCTTGTCGCAAGTGGGAGAAGAAAATTGCAAACCATTTCTCTTCCCCCACCCACTGTATTATTAAGGTCTCACTCGGGCTCCCTCACTCCCTACTCATTTTCCAGCGGCTGCTTCTTAATGGGAAGTCTATTCTGTCATATTGGACAATTTGTGTGAACCCACAGAGGGCCATTAAAACCACAGGATCACGGTTCTATTTAGACTCGTACATCATGGAAGTGAAAGAGTGTGACGTACCTAAGAGTATATATTTTAGTCTTAGTGTGCGATTGAAGCCTTGGACCTGATGTGATTAAACCATCTACCATACAAAGAAATATTGGTTTTAGAGCTGCAACGATTAATCGATGAATTGGTTATTAATTGATTATTAAAATAATCGCCAACTATTTTGATAATCGATTAATCGTCTTGAGTCATTTTTGAATAAAAAATGTCCAAATTCTCTGATTTCAGCTTCTCAAATGTGAATATTTTCTGTTTTCTTTACTCCTATTATGACAGTAAACTAAAATATCCGTGTGTGTTGGATATTACAATACATTCGAGGACGTCAACATGGGCTTTGGAAAATGTATCAACATTTTTCACCATTTTCTGACATTTTACAGACCAAAACACTAATCGATTCATATCGATTAATCGAGAAAATAATCAACAGATTAATCAATTATCAAAATAATCGTTAGTTGCAGCCCTAATTGGTTTAATGAAATTCAATACGGTGCTATCAAGTGAGTGTGTTTATGCATGCATCTGTACATGACAGATCTGTGTTTTGTGTGTTTCAATCAGTCATGGAGACAACATGAAGACGGGTTTGAATAGTAAATAACAACAACTTATCAGACATCAAGACGCTGCATATCCGAGGAGGTGTTTAACAACTCTGAAAATATCAGGGTGGCGACCATTTATTATTTTGTAAAAGGTGGCCATCAGCAATTCGGGAGAATGCTTTTTATTTAAAATATTATTTTTCCAATACCAGTGAATATCTCCTCACCATTCGCTACCTGTCTGTAGTGT
Source organism: Hyperoplus immaculatus (assembly GCA_949357725.1). NCBI lineage: Eukaryota > Metazoa > Chordata > Actinopteri > Uranoscopiformes > Ammodytidae > Hyperoplus > Hyperoplus immaculatus. Next base: position 28,652,341 of record OX442360.1, read on the forward strand.
GAGTTTACGTGCTAAAAAATCCAGTGTTAATACACAGCGTAGGCTCTCTAAATTTGCAAGTTGCTATCTATGGTGCTGTGCGTATATAGCCTCTCCACACCTGGGCTCAATCAAAACCAATCAGTGCCACACACACCTGATTGCAGCGAGGGAATCACTAACCACTCTCGGGGAGCTGAAAGATTCCGTGCCCTAACAAGTGCGCCCTTCAGTGCACACACAGGTTGCGTTCCGAATCGCATACTTTCTACTATATAGTATGTAGAAAAAAAAATTAGGATGTCCCGATTCTTGTGGCCAAGATTGTTAGTGTTGAAAACTGCATCCTATTTGGGGCGATTCTGACCCACAATCCAGTGCACACGTGAAGTGACGTCACATTGACGAAGCCTCCATATGAAAACAAACGGGGATGCGCCGGATATAAAAGCAAGAGGCAAGATCAAGGCGCAATGTTATGATGAAATAAGAGAGTGTCCCAATAGTATGCCTACTGCATCCTAACTAGATTATTTTTATCGTCGGATGTAGTATGTAGAATAGAAAAAAGAAAGAGAATGCGATTCGGAACGCAACCACAGTATGGACATGTAGCGGATAATGAGCAGATATGTATTAATTCTGACAACCAGCGTTATCAAGAATCCACCTTTAATAGGAAGGTATTAAACAATGAAAATATATTGTTTATGTAACTGTAATCTACCAGGAATACATGCTCGCACGTTTTGCCTTGCAGGAAGATGCTAGGTGTTGCGGCAAAAAGCTGATGTTACATGTTTTGACAGAATCTGCTGTTTTTTATCATAGTGCTTGTTGCCTGTATGAACACAACCTTAGGCAGAGTGTCGCTTTGGGCCAAATAATAATGTCAGAATATTAAGTCTCACAGTAAGGATGCCCTCATGCTGAATGTGTAGCAGGTACAAAGTTAACTAAGTGATTCATTTGAGAGTGATAGGAATGTCATCAGTTTTGAGGCTAATAAAGCTATTACACAAAAAACATTATTTTCCCCATGATCATGGCCCTGAATAAAAAGTCAAGGGATCATCATAGTTTTTACAATACAGTCCAAAGGGGGATCATATTCTCTGTACCAATTTCTCGGGTAACCAATTCAATAGTTGTTGTGACATTTCGCTTTAAACCAAAGATGCCAAAAATTGTGCTAAAGGAAGACTCAGTCATTATGGACACATCATCTGAGGACCATGAACATTACAGAACATTTTGTGACAATCCATTAAGTGTATGTTGAGATATTTTTCACTGGACTAGTGGAACATTTGACCGACAAGTGGAGCAGGATCAAAAGTCAGTTGGATCAACAACATCAGTAAGATTCATCCTCTGAGGACCATGGATGTCTGCACAAAATATGATGGTAATGTATCCAGTAATTGCTGAGATACTTGTCTGTGGTGAACTGGCAGGCCTGTTTGTCATAGGTAAACAACACCAATTTCTCATTTAGCCCGTTGGCTGACACCATATATGACAGCACGCAAAAACAGACTTGAGAAGTTTCTATTTAACGACCATGTCACACTGTGTTTAGAGGAGTAATCGTTATGAAAATGAGTTTGTGAGCCACAGAAATAAATAAATAATCTATCGTCAACCAGCGTGAAGCACAGTGTTCATCAAGAGAAATGATTGGATGTAGAGGATTCATTACAGACACACCACTGCCAGTCGTCAGTCTGATATCGCTCCATCACATTAGGGAACCAGCTCGCCAAGCAAACAAAATAAAAAGTAAACACTAGAAGCACAATGTTTTTCTCGATGGTAAATCTGTGTTGACGTTAATGTTCAACTTTCAGTTCTTTTGGCGTGAGAGGCTTCAAATGAGGGGGAGTATTTTGGTTGTGCATTAATGTGAGTGCTTTTATTTATTTCAATATTCAATTAACTTGAGTAAGACTTTTTATAGAGGAAGTTTTTTTTTCTGTGTTGATTAATTACCAGCTGCAAAATTGAAAAGTAAATTTTCCCTTTCTGACGCTGAGCATATCAATGGTTTCGCAAGACAACGAGGAATTTTTTTTTTTTAACTCAAATTAATTTCCAGGGTGTAATATCACGTTTGGAGCGCATCCACACAGTGTCTGCAGAATTCATAATCTGCAGATATTTACAAAAGGTCATGTTTGATAGCAGGAAACACCCCAGTGAGGAATATTATTGATGAAGTTGTAGTTTGGCTTACGAGATGATGCTGATTCGACTACGTTTGAATACTTAATGCAATGAAAAGATCTGTGCTCTGTGCTTCCAGCTGTGAAGAAACGCATAGTAAATTCGCTATGAATGTGGTGTGAGTGAGTTAGTTGCTCTGTTATTCTGCATTTGCCTAAACAACCGTGATATTAATGAATTCATAATTCCGCTTTGGGAATGATATTTGTTCCATATTTCTGGATGCTTGCTTTAACGAGAGATTCCCTCAACTGTGTGGACTTTTCACAACATCGGCTATTTCCCTTTGATGTGACACAGAGGCTTTAAGCCCTTATTCCAAATCCTCTCCACCGTTGCTATTATTCTGTGGATGAGGGCTATTATTGTTTCGCCTCATACCATCAGTGAGATTTAGACCCCATTCAGTCAAAATACTGTATAGTGGGGAAGGGAGGCAGCTTATCCCCAAATGCTTTTTTGTGCTCTTTCAAACCGGCTCCTCCATAGGGGACTCTGAAGAGATTTGTGATTCATGCATCTTGATAGTTATATAAAAATATTTGGCTAGTGGATATTTGTTTTTTTTTAGTAAAGGGCAGCAGATTTTCTCTGCAGGGAGCCTATGTGTACTGAGATGACTCAGATCATTCTGTCAGTTTCAGAGAGGCTTTCGTCATGAGCTGGACTGTTGCTACGTGGCAACGGTGGGGGAGAAAATAAAAAATTCCCCTTGAACTAAAAAGAATAATAAAAGACTTTCTGTGTTTTTTATTGGTCATGAGTCTCACATTCATGATAATGGGGGAAAGTTATAGCACTTTCAACCACATGACGTTAATTGCAGTTTTTTTTATTTACAACTAATTACCAAAATGCTTTTAAGAAGGTTCAGATTTGTTCACTAGAGGAGAAACAAGGGGGCAATCACCCTGCACTCATTAAAAGTTAATATAACACAATGCGTGCTCTGTTTTAAAGAGGAGATAAATACATTGGATACGATGCAAAACATGTCCCAACTTAAAGCAAGACTGTGCTTCTTTTTTGCAAATGAGTTGAATTCATTGGCAATAAAATGCAACATTGCTCAAAACTCAGGGGTTTTGCAGTTAATTGGATCTATTGGTCTACTATTGAGCTGTCGGCATAATGGGACGTCGGACTAATGGCATAATGCTAGCAAACAGCAGATCGTTTTTTATGCCAAAACCAATCCAAACTTACCATGGGGATGTGACTCGATAAAACAAATTATACTTCAATTAGCTTTTTCCTGATTGGTGCTCAAATGCACGTGACATCACACTTTTCGAGGCTGAGCCCCACCCAACTCAAACTAGTGAAAATAGCACAGAGAAAAACTGTGCTGACAGAAATCTCTCAATCGAAATAAACAAAAAACAATTCTACCTCTGGCAAAAAAGTAAGTGCAGTAGTGGCCAAAAGTTTTGAGAATGACACAAATATTACATTTTCACAGGGTCTGCTGCTTCAGGGTTTTTAGGTGTTTTTGTCAGATGTGTCTATGGTATACTGAAATATAATTACAAACATTTCATAAGTATCAAAAGCTTTAATGACAATTACACTGAGTTCATGCAACAAGTCAATATTTGCAGTGTTGAACCTTTTTTTTCAAGACCTCTGCAATTCTCCCTGGCATGCTGTTAATCAACTTCTGGACCAAATCCTGATTGATGGCAGTCCATTCTTGCATAATCAATGCTTTGAGTTTGTCAGAATTTGTGGGTTCTTGTTTGTCCACCCGCCTCTTGAGGATTGACCACAAGTTCTCAATGGGATTAAGATCTGGGGAGTTTCCTGGCCATGGACCCAAAATCTTTATGTTTTGTTCACCGAGCCATTTAGTTATTACTTTTGCCTTATGGCAAGGTGCTCCATCATGCTGGAAAAGGCATTGTTCATCACCAAGCTGCTCTTGGATGGTTGGGAGAAGTTGCTCTCGGAGGACGTTCTGGTACCATTCTTTATTCATGGCTGTGTTTTGAGGCAAGATTGTGAAGAGAGCCCACTCCCTTGACTGAGAAGCAACCCCACACATGACTGGTCTCAGGATGCTTCACTGTTGGCACGAGACAGGACTGATGGTAGCGCTCACCTCGTCTTCTCCGAACAAGCTTTTTTCCAGATGCCCCAGTCTTCAGCAGTCCAATCCCTGTACCTTTTGCAGAATATCAGTCTGTCCCGATGTTTTTTCTGGAGAGAAGTGGCTTCTTTGCTGCCCTTCTTGACACCAAGTCTTCCTCCAAAAGTCTTTGCCTCACTGTGCGTGCAGATGCACTCTCACCTGCCTGCTGCCATTCCTGAACAAGCTCTGCACTGGTGGTGGCCTGATCCGGCAGCTGAATCAACTTTAGGAGACGGTCCTGGCCCTTGCTGGACTTTCTTAGGCGCCCTGGAGCCTGTTTGGCAACAATTGAACCTTTCTCCTTGAAGTTCTTGATAAAATTAATTTTCAAAGCAAAGAGGGACTTTGCAATTAATTGCAGTTGAGCTGATCACTCCTCATTACATTCTGGAGTATATGCAAATTGCCATTATAAAAACTGAAGCAGCAGACTTTGTGAAAATGAATATTTGTGACATTCTCAAAACTTTTGGCCACGACTGTAAGATTCTGATTCTCACACTAACAAGCAGATTGAGAAAATACGTTTTTTAAGGGCCTAAAGTCTAGTAAAGGTTATGCAAAATGTAAGGTGTTATTGGTGAAGTGTGCAGAAGCATTATTTCATATATTATTCAGAGCCTCTGTGCCTCTGGTGGATGAGAAACACTGTTGCCTGGTCTGAAGCCCTGCTATGTCTGATCTAGACTCAGAGAGGTTTAAGATGCATTTTGCTGAAGAAGATTTTTAATCAACGGAACGGCACACTTTGGGGTATGAGCGACTCAGAGGTGGGAAGGGTTCATAAAACTTGACTGTGTGTGTGTGTGTGTGTGTGTGTGTGTGTGTGTGTGTGTGTGTGTGTGTGTGTGTGTGTGTGTGTGTGTGTGTGTGTGTGTGCGTGCGTGCGTGCGTGTGAAACAATAAGAGCTTGCTTACTTATTCGTTTTTAGGACAGTGACAAGAGCTGGAGATGGAGAAAATTTTCCTGTCTGAGCTCTGAAATGCGATATCTAATTGACATTTGCCACTGGCGAATACTTGAGCTCTGACATGTGAATCACCTAACAGCTAACTACCCAGTGGAAACAGTGACAGCAGGCTATATTATTACTGACAACGGATGATTTTAGGTAACATTGGTACAGCACTTTTTTCCAAAAAAGGTAAATTACGAAGGTGTTGGCTGCAGCGAATGGGGCTGCTTTTTCAAATGGTTGGATATCAGTCTCTGAATTATTCATGCAAGTCCAACCTGTTTACCAAGATTTAGCATTCAACAGTTTAAAAAATGGAAAATATCCAAATTGATGCAGCAGAATCTCAGATATTGTCTTTTTAATACAACACATTCTTATTTTCTGTCAAAATCTATGCCTACATTACCCACAATGCAACTTCAAATTCCCAGCTTTTTTCTTTTCCAACTTTTATTTGTATTCCTCAGCCCCCAACCAACGCTGACTCAAGTGACATCACTGGTGATGTGTAAAATTGGCATAGTTCCCCTTTAAAAGACGGTGTATTAAAATAGATTTAAATTAGGCTTTTCAATTAGAAAGGGTTATCCATTAATGATGAGAGATTGTAATATATTCTGTCTTGAAAATAGAGTTCAAATTAAGGTTGCAAGATTTGAATTTATAAAAAAGTGCTTTTATTGAAAAATGTAGATTAATTTTTTTACCAATTGATGACGGGTCCAATTGAAAAGTTTGCTGTAGTATTGTTTTTTGCATTTATGATAATATAATACATATGTATCTTGTGAATGTTAGTAACCAATAGGAGTAAATCTGGTATTTAATTAGACATTTAAAACATATATAATAATGTTGTATTCTTCTAATCTATGGACCAATGACCAATGGACTTGTATGAAAGAAAATCTGATACATTTTGTGAATAAAACTAGGTAAAGAATTCAATTCAGATTTTGAAACCCACACTGCTTTGTGGTCTGCATCTCGCTGTGAGTGCGTTCTCAAAGTTATAAATATGATCTGAATCAGCTCTAGATATATTTTCAGTTTTCATTTCATTCACAGAGGGTCAGAATAAGGGGGCGATCCTCTACAACAGTGTTAATACTGTAAATAGCACATGGTCTAACGGCTTCCGTGTTATACATTTTGCCAGCGTGTGGACATAACAACTCCTACCTCACGCAGAACACTGAGGCGGTGTGTGTGATCTGACTAATGTGCTGGCTGTTTATGGCCGTCAGTGAGAGCCTCATGATTAGTGTGGGAGGCAATGCTCTCACACACACTGGGAAATTTACACCATTCCCTTCCCGTCCATGCCCCATAAGATTTATCTAACGTCTTTGGTATCTCATCTGCAGCCTGCCTCCCTAGTGCCCTTCACTTTGTGTAATATAACATAGAGGGGGGGAAATAAACATATGCTTCATATTCAAGGCGGAAATACATATGAGTTACAATGTGGCCTGAAACATATGCAAACACTTCCACAACAAATCTAAGACTCTACACAGCTATGTGAATGGCTCTGAGGCTGCTCTGAAGCACGGCTATGCTTTGAGCTGAATGCTAACATCAGCATGATAACAAGCTTACAGCGGCAATGCTAAGATGCTGATGCCTATAGCACGTATAATGTTTATCCATGCCGTAATCACCATCTTAATTTAGTGTTAGCATGCTAGTGTTTGCTGATTAATTGCATAAAGCATTGTAAAGCCAAGGCTGAATGTCTTTTTTCTTTCTGATTATATATTAGAGAAAATAAAACGTTTGTCCCGATGATGGCGCTAAAGGAAAGTTTAAGTGATCACCAAAGTCATTCAAATGTATCCAGAGGCGAACAATTTAGCAAATAATTCATAGATTAGTTGTTGAGCTATTTCTTTGAAAGACCCAAATATCAACCTGCTATTGGCGCTTGGAGGAAATGCCAAGGGTTTACCAAAATCGTTAGGACACATCCTCTGGGAACCATGAGTGTCTGCACAAACTGTTGTGCCAATATTGTTCTTTCAAAATTTTACTGAATGAGTAGGAACCTGATGAGGTCACTAATTGGAAAAAGTCAGTCGATAGATAAAGTCATCAGGGTTCCTCCACAGGGGAACATGAATAACTGTGCCAAGTAGATCATGACATCATCACAGTCCAGTCAATAATTATTGAGACATTTCAGTCAGGAGATAATCAAAGTTTTTTTTATGTTTTTTATGCAGGCTATGAATGCCTGTACAAAACGAAAGAGTTTCTCCAATCTTTCAGTCTGGACCAACGTAGTGCACTGCCTGTCCAACATTGCCATCCCTTGAGACACACAGTAAGCTTTGACTTAAGAGATGATGGAAAAATGGTTCCTTTTGAATACTTTCAGACTTGTTTCAGGCACTTACCTCACATTTCTGCACTTCACATCTGGCTCCAAGTGTTTCTGGGGAGGGATCATTCGCCCCGGCTGAAACCTGGCTTAGCTTGGCAGGCCCCGATTCTCACAACCACATTGCTTAAGGCTTCGGGAGATTAGCTGAGCCGTAGCCGCTGCCAACCGTTGATATGACTGCTGCCCATATTTACAGCAGGCTGGCTGAGTGGATGCTAAGTCTAAGGGTCTCTGGCAGCCATGACAGGTAGGTGGGCATATTCCAGCTGTTGAGTGGGAGCATGAGGAGGTGTGTGTGTGTGTGTGTGTGTGTGTGTGTGTGCGTGTGCGTGTGTGTGTGTGTGTGTGTGAGGGGGGATGGGTGCAGAGGTTAGGGCCTTCCGACGATACGCCCACCCACATGCAATCTCCCTTCTTTTCTCATTACCCCCTACAAGCCTCCGCAAACAGGTATGCTGTAAATCCTTCCGATTCAATTTATTCTGAAAGTGGGCTGACACGGAGCCTACATACCAGCTAATAGCTTTCCAGGACTTCCAACCATTGGACCAACACACACACACACACATACACACACGGCTAATCCACTGATTACAACAGCTGACAAGTACAGTATAAAGAATTGCTGATCAAATGAAATTATATTAACTGGGCGTCATGTTCATTATCCGGATAGGAAATTGATTTCTCAAAATTTCACTCCAAGCACCATATCACATCTTCTTGTCTATTTAAAACGCTATTTTTCTATTTCAAATACCAAAAGTGTGATTGTCTTTCAAATTAAAGTAAACTTAAAACAACTAATGTATCAAACAAATCTTTTTTTAAATGATCAGTTTTGGTATTTCCTGTGTATGTGTTTTGCCTATTCCCTAAACGGACAGTATTGGGAAAAGCTGAAGCAGTATCTTCTTCCATACACGTGGAGCTTCCTTTGCCCTTTTATTACATAGTTTACAGCCGATCAAGTTAAAGGATGGTCTGTCTTCCTCTGACGTTCCCTTGTGGGAGAGGCCAAACCTCCAACTGCGATAGGAAACTAATCACACACAAGCTATAACTGCAGCAGCTCTTTCAAATGTTCACAGCACATGCTCATATAGCTCAGAGCCTGGTAAAGAGGCCTGGATTTTGTTGTTATTAGGAAAAAAAACATCAAAAATGAGAGTGAATATTCAAGACAGGCTATATAGACAATTGACACTCATTAAATAATACAACAATATGATTAATTGAGACAACGTTATTTCTGATTCTTTTTGTGTTTGTGGATTTTGGACGTCTTTTCGTGTGAGGTGAGGATTTGTTTTGTTTTTTGGAACATGAAAGGGTCTTCCCTTAGACAGATATATCTAAACCTCCAAAAATCCTAGAGCTGCTTCACTGACACAAAATGAAAGTCTGTTGTCAGTGATGACATTTTTTTGTTCTCACTTCAAAGCCTCAAGCACTATAGTAAAAAATAAATAAAAAATAATAAAAATAAAATTTTAAGGTAAGGGACTCAGCTGAACTCGGATTCCCCCCCCCCCCCCCCCCCCCCAAAAAAAAAAAAATCCTTCTCAACATTAATTATTAGTGGAACAGCTCCAAAGTTTGGTCTCTTGGTGATTTCACAGATGGAGGGCTTTGGCTCTTTTGGCTTCCAGCATATTTTTTTTACACCCAAATAGGATTCAAGAATAACACTGAGTCTGTGTCCCAGAAGACCATAGCCAAAAATCTATACATGCTGATTTATGCTTTTCATTGTTACGAGTTCGCCTCACACTTATCCCCATTGGTCTAGATAAGTTGTTCTTGTGAGATCGTTAGGGAGGATATACTACACACTATTCCCCCCATTTTTTCGACAAATACTGTACATGAATGAGTAATGAAGTCTGGATGGTGGCTTGCTGTGTGCAGCGCAGCGTATATTTTCTGCTGTTAAACGCCTTGTTAGTGGCAAATTCTTCTACTCTATCTTTCTCTCTTTCTCTATCTATCTCTCTCTTTCTCTATCTCTCACTCTCTCTCTCTCACTCTCCCTGCCGCGATTGGAAGTAATTGTTTTCAGTACGCTGAAATACTCCCAGAAAGCAATACACTGCCAAAAAAAAAAACACAGCAGGCACAACCGCTTCTCGGACTATCTCTCACTGTCAGATTTGTTGTTCCGAACAATTAGTACAATTTGTCATCACTTTTTTTTTTTTTTATATACAACCAAATTCCATTTAGAGTTTTTTTCACACTGCATGCTGTGTGTCTAGTGCACAGTCTCGTTATCAGTGTTAGGATTTCAGGCATGAATTTAGATTGTTTTACTCCAGGCAGAGCTACTGTTGAATACAGCATGAGCAGATGTCGCTGGCCACCTTTTTTTTGGCAAATAAAAAGTGTCTGTGTTTTCACTTGCAGATTGAGGACCGGGGTGTCTTTTTTCTCATTACAAGTTTTCACAACCTTTTCCAAAAAACTTTCTGCAGAGCAACTGTGGGATTTGTACTTATATCTCCCCAAAGCCAGAATTAACCCATTTTAATGCTTCTATTTTTCTACATATTCAGAGTCAGGCACTATTTGATGTCCATGGGATGAAGCAGTGGCTCATCTTCAAAAGTAAACGCCTTTGCAAAGAGTCTAATTCATTTTACAAATATGTAATTTTTTAGCTTTGCTGCTGTAGATAGACATTGATATTTTGGTCAGTAGGTCAGTCGTTCCACTGCTTTGGTCCAGACTGAAATCATTACACGAAGGTGAATGGATGGCCATACATTTTTCTACAGGATAAACTCTTAAGACTCTCGTGATTTACTCTCATCATTCCTCGATTAGGTTTTGTGTGAATCCATCTATAATGTCTTCACAGATTTTGGACATTTCGTACAGGGGAAACGTATATCTTCTATATCTAAGTTCTGCAGAACTATGTCATTTCTATCAGCCTCAGCCTTACTACATGTTCAGTGCTATGTTGGACATGTACGTATGCTAACACACTCATCTTCAATGGTGATCATGGTCAACATTAAGGGGATAGTATACAATTTGTGTTACTTTCACACATTCAGACCCACTTCAAGCTATGATTAGCCACTTGTGCCAAGGTGCGAAAGTAGCCGGAGTTTGACCTTTTCTCTCTCTCTCTCTCTCTCTCTCTCTCTCTATTTCTCTCTCACACACTCTTTTTTTTTCCTTCTTGACGCAACTATTTGGTATTTCTGTCAATTGTGAACAACCCACTACAACAATATGAATATCTTTCTGGAGAGTTGGTCTGCCAATATGTTCCATTATCCCTATAATTGAACTATCATACTGTTTTTCCCGTCTTTATGATGGCCGGCTTTAAACTCTGCATAGGGCCGTTCAGATCAGATATCGGACAAACACCTTGTACAAACTACTTGTGCTCTAGTGTAACTCCTCTCTTACACTCACTGGATATCAGCATGTTAGCATTGTTATTGTGTGCATGTATCTCAAAACACTAATGTGCTTAACTACAACCCCATAGAGCTGATAGTGTTGAAGTGGCATTCATACAAGGCAGCTACTTCCATTGGTGTATAAGTGTGTGTATGAATGGGTAAATGTGGTAAGAAATGTAAAGCGCTTTGGGGCTGAGAAAATAGGCTAAAAAGCACTATTTAAGTCAAGTCCATTTACTATTCTGTTTTTCCTGCAAATGTAAGTAGTAGAGTTGGTAGAAATGCTTAATTGTTCCTTCTAAAAATGTAACTGTCTCTTTAAAATGAGACTCTGAATATTTCATGTTGTTATTTGAATGTGATATTTCTGTCTGGTGCGGGCTCGGAATCAGGGATCTCTGTTGTTGTGCTCAGGGTCACAGCTGAGCGCAGAGCAGCAGCTGTCTCAGACTGAATAATCCATTGGAAGACTAAAAGGACACTGCAGGGCAAATCCTGGTTCATGGCTAGATGGAGATGATCCTTGGAGAAGCTTCCTCACGAAACATGCCAGGGTACACAGGCTTTCTGCTACAGATGGCATTTCATCCATATCCATGAGGCAGAATCAAGATAGAGCCTTGTATCGGGGTTATACTTGAATGTCTGTTTTTATCATGGACTTAAAAGTAAGTTCTGGAGAATGCTTTAAAATAATTTTTTGCTAAATTAATTGAATATCTCCTCACCATCCGTTACTTGAACGTACTGTGTGTGGGCTGAAAAAAAAACAGTGTTTATACACAGTCAAAGCTCTGTAAACGGGTATGTTGTTGTATATCATACACAAGCTTAGGCTCTGTAACAATTGAATATATATATATTTTTTTAAATCTGGTGTTCTACAGTGTAGGACACCAGCTTTTCTAAACTATTTTTTAATTGACTTGTTTATGAGACTTGTTTATGCTGAGGAAATATTCACTGATTTTGACAAAAGAAAATTGACAATAAGGATTCTCCAAAATCACTGACTGTGCCTTTAAATAAGTGGTTGGCTAGAATGATGCTCACGAGTATGGCATCATGTATCTCTGTCACTCTCATCAGGCAGCTGTTTTCAGTAAAACAGCTCCAAAACCCCACTTTCTGCCAAGCCCCAAATGGCAGACAGACAGAGTTAGTGGCCAGCACATAGTGGAGCAATTAGCTGCATAATCTGCAGATATTTCCCTGGGGCGTTTGTGAACACCATAACAGAGCCAAAAGCAGAGTGAATATTGAACTCACATTCACAAGATGGTCACAAACACAACTCCAAGTTAACGCTAATGTCATCAGTTCATCAACCTAAAAGTTCACAATAATATGTCACTGTTGTTTTCACAGCTTGTTCAGACTGCAAGTGTCAACAATTTTCTTTACCCAACAAATGCATGTGTGTTTTTCAAAATTAAAGCACAACGTACAACATTTCTCCATCACTTTGCTTTATTCACTTGCGTTCTTGCTAATGACCAATGATCATACATGCAATTGCATTGTAACAGAAAAAGCAAATATGTTATTACATTATCCAGTTTTCTTATTGGCTGGTATTGTTGCACACATTGTGTCAGGTTGAGTAAGTGGAAACAAACTTGAAGGCTAGAAATAATGTTTGGTTCATGCGTCCTGAGATTTTCCTTTTAAAATCTAATTTGAGTCCAGTATCCAGTTCGTATTATACAACCATGGTAAAACTGAGTGACAGAGTTTTTTATTGTGCTCTTATTCGCATACAGCCAACACTGAAATTAACTGAGCACAAAACAATTTAGTTTAAACACACAAATTAGATTATTGTTTTCTTATTAAACATTTCATATATAATTTATTTCAAGACCAAATTGCCGCAAAAAATATAATTCTGTTCGGTTGCATTAATGTAAGTGTACTTAATTTGCATAATACAGATATTCATACCCTCAAGTGAACTCTTTCTGCATAGGAGTGTTATATAAGCGACCTGGCTATTTCTTTTGATTTGATTAGTCATGATAAATCACCATAAAAATCCACTTCACTCATCTGTTTTCCCATACACTCCAGTGTGCAGAGGGGAGAGAGTGGATTCAGCAGTGCGGAGCCTGACGACAGTGTGTGTGTGTGTGTGCATATATAACAGATTACTTGTAGATCAAAAGGCCAGGAACAGTCTGCCAGAGAGAAAGCCTAGCCCGAGGACACACTCTGGAAAAAAAAACTGAGTGGGCTCTGAATTACACAGAAATGAGATTGAAATGTGTTAAGAGAATAAATGTTATGCACAAACGAATAAGCATTTCTTTTGGTTCCATGTGTCTTTTCGTTGTTGTCTTGACGATCGTCCCCACGCTCTCACCTTCAAACATATTTTATACTGACTTGTTCTGCATCTCTTGAGTTAGAATATTAAACACTCAGAGTTCTCCAATATGTGCCCAACTGAATACCGCTGTCGTTTGTCTTGTGTCCCCGGAAGCCGATAAAAGTGACAAAGTGTAGTTTCCCCATTCATGAGGGTGAAGGAGCTGTGTAGCCTGGAGAAATGAATCCAGCATAAGGATCAGATATCACTCTAGTTCCTTATTCAGAAGAACAGGAGCAATTTAGTGTTGAGTTGAAATAAAAAAAGGAGTTAAATCCAAAGATGCATCAAGCTGCTGTTGTTTACTGATTTTTTGTAGAGAAATAAACTCTTTAACAGCAGAGGACTCTCTCCTCTGTGCACTATAATCCAAACAGGCCCATCTAGTCTGTTGTAAAGTGTAATGTCTTTTTGACTTTTTACCATATTCGGTGCAAAACAGCTCCCCATAAGTTCAACTGTAAAAATAACTCTGACATAATGCAACCGTAAAGCTAATGGAGAGTACGAAAATACACTAACCTAGTATAAGAGTGAAGAATTGTAATCGACTATTTTCAGGAACTTCTTTTTTGGCAGTATTCTATCTGAACTATAATAACCAAAAGTGGTTTTAACCTCTTTGAAAAACTGAAAAAAATACGCACATAAAATATGCTGCAATGGCATCATTGTTATTGTATCGGTAAAAAGTGAGTTACAGTACCTCTCCAGGTAACAGCTGGAGTCCTGTCAAAGGTATTGAAGACTCTTGATGCAAGACATCCCGCACAGCACATTGCATGAGACAGGGAACATCTTTTGAGTGATCTGTCGAGACGGCTGTCTATTTCTTACTCAAGACACAGGAGATGATGACTTTTAAAATTAATTAGCACCGCTGTGATTATCTCTGTGTGTGTGTGTGTGTGTGTGTGTGTGTGTGTGTGTGTGTGTGTGTGTGTGTGTGTGTGTGTGTGTGTGTGTGTGTGTGTGTGTGTGTGTGTGTGTGTGTGTGAGTGAGTGAGTGAGAGTGTGACATCAGTATTCCCCTCCAGCTCTTGTCAACATTTTTCAGAGTTGGCGTGTCAAGAAGTGGTTGAGAGATAACTGACAAAACAGATAGAAAGACGCTCACTTCTACTGAAGAGATGACGAACACTGTAATTAAATGAGTTGGAAAAGTGTCTCAACTTGGCAACTTTATAGAGAATGACTGTTTAAGCATTTATGGTTTCATTGCACGACTGTTAAAAAAATAAACAAAGCTCAAACGCACGTCTTTCTGCCAGACACAAATGCTGATGTGATGTAATGCGTTGCATCTTTAATCTAGCTTATCTCTTTTTTTTACATATTGTAGGAGCAAAAATAGGGTTATTATCTTACTGTTATTTTTCATATTTGCAGCATCTTACAAATAATTTTTTACTATCCATACAAAACAAATACATATATTTTCGCTTATCACTTATTGAAGCACGCTCCAATGATGCCCACCGCCTATATCCCCAGCTTCAAGGTTGCACCCTGCAGAGATTGGCAGGTTCTGTAATGACTTCCAGCTGATCCCAAATGACTGCACTGTCTGAGGGATTTGTGATGCATGTTAATCGCCAAATGGGATCATCCAAGTGGAACACAACTCCTCTGGTTAGGGAAAAACACTATAGACTGACGTAACAGCCCAAGAAAAAATTGAAAAAATTAGATCCTACATTGCCTTTGAGTAGGTGTGATTAAACATCTGTATTATTTTAAAAGAGGTTATGATTTAGCTGTGAGGAAAAAAGTTTTGCCCAGATTTATAAAAAAAAAACTTACGTTGAGGAAGCCATGCCAAAGTCCAAATGCCAATTATTCAGATCGCTCGACAGTCCGTCATGTTTCCCATTGGACCAAAACGGTCAATTTTCCCAAAAACAAATCCAATCGTTGGATATGTATTTTCGTATTAAGAAAGAGAGTGATGTGTTGCTTTTTTAAATTATATATGCCATAGCCTACCTTGGCTTAACTGTCTTTCCACCAACTTCTGGATGAGTTTGCACTCAGAATTCCTCCAACAAGGGAAAATGCAAAAAAAATCAAGGGAGCAAGACCTCGATATTATTATTTGACTATTTATTACTCTCTTTTTGAAATAATTGTTATGGTTTGCATTAATTACTGCTTGTATCTTGTCCCTATTTCACAAAAAAAAACTTTTTACAGTAGTGACGCCAGCTGTCCAAAATGTCAACAACAACAGCGTGCCAAATGTTGTGCTCATGCATCTCTTCAAACAATGTCCAGACCTCGTTATTTATTTATTTATTTTTTAAGATATTTTTTGGGCATTTTTATGCTTTTTATTGATAGTGCAGAGAGACAGAGGTGAAATTGGGCAGAGAGAGGAGTGACATGCAGAGTACGATCGCGGGCGGGAATCGAACCCGGGTCTGCTGCTGGGCCCGGCCCGGGGGGGGGGGGGACGCCCTACCAACTGAGCTAAGGGCGCCCCCAGACCTCGTTATTTTAAGTGTTTTTCACACATCAGCAAACAAACACCCAAATCCATTTATGGCATCATATCAGTCAACTGTTACAGCATTTAGCTTATGTGGTAGCTATAGACATTAATCCTCAATACGTAGTATACGGCTGCCTGGCCTTCCTGTTTTACACTGTGGATTAAAGAGGACATGATGCGTCTTCAAATTGAGGTTAAGTCTAAGTGAATCACTTAAGAACTGTAATAGAACCTGTTTTGCTTTCATCAATGTCGCGAGTATAAGCTGCATCCTTTCCTGCCAACCTGACTCCAAATGTCATTTATTAAGAGATTGCGTGTGCCAGCAGTCTATACTTAAATACAATTGCTTGATCCTTGAATCCTTTGCAATGTACTCCCACGCCCTGAATAGAGTTGCTACTTCAGCAGGATGGGCTTGCTCCGCCGTTGAAATGCATGAATAGGCTTTATGCTACATCCATATGGCTAAACATACAGACGCTGCAATTGTGTGACCTTAATATATATTTTTCAATTTTATTGTCTTTTATTGTCCTGTGCTATTTTGTTTGAAAGGGAGAATTCAATTTATGGAAGGTAAGATTTGAATAAACCATACACTACAGACACTATAGTAATGTCAAATAGGCTGCAGAGTTCTGCCCTGTTTGTTTTATGTGCATCCTTGTTTATTTGGGCACTGTGGCCATGGCCCTGATCCACACACAGCCTCTATAGCGACACGTGCCAACCCACTCACATGGCCCGCCAAGTCCACTCACTCTACTGGCTCTCATCTATCCACCTGCCACTGTCTGTAGCTCATCACAGACAAGGAAAAAAAGCCTTATCGTATCCTCAAACACGGTGTACCTAAATGACATGCCCCCAGTGCATATGCGTGTCTCTTGTCCTACTTTGTTTTTGGGCTCTGTGTGTGTGTGTGTGTGTGTGTCTAAGTGATTGCTCTCTTGTACCTTGTTTCACCGTTCCCAAGGTAATAGGAATCTTGGAAAGGAACGGATGCTGGACTGATTGCCTGTTCGCTGTCTGACAAAATGCTTCAGGGGTAAATAGGGATATTTTTTATGGAGCCTTGTTTTTCTTCTATTTCACAAAACTTTTTCTCCAAAGTGTTTCAGTTTGGTCATGATATTAGTCATGCCTTTTCACAGAGACATCAAAGGGCTAAAAATGCTGCCTCAGAGAACAGTTATATAATGGCAAGTACACCTCCACTGTTACTGCAAATAGCTGCAAATGTGATGATAATTGCAGCCAATTACTTCCAAGTTGGCCCCCCTTGTGTTTTTGGAGACTAGGAGCCATTAGCAAGAAGGCAAATGACATGACGGTAATGATAATCCTTCTCTCTCTCTCCGGCAGGAGGTTTTCAAACAAAGACGAAGAAGACATCTAAAATGGTGGCAGCCTACATTATCTTTATTGTAACTCAGTGGGCGTTATTAATCTGCGCTAGTGTTACAAGTAGGAGGAGAAGGTGAAAGGAAGGCCATTTGAGAAAGGCATACAACATGTAGCCATATTTGAAAAAGTTGATTGAAACCGGAAAGTTTTGAGAACTCTGACCACAAGTGGAACTTTTGGAAACACTCCGAATTGTATTCCTGGGGACCGAACACAAATTACTGGCCTGGCATGATGAGCATTTCCAATCGTTTTTTTTGCGTTGCTTTGTTTACAGAGACATATTCCAAAACAAAGATGTATGTACGGGATTTTTTTATTCGAACAGATGGGGGCGCTTACCCATGTTGTTAGCGTCTATACATACACCAAAGAGAGCTTAATCAGTTTCAGTGAACTTCAAAAGGTTTCAATATTCATTTTAATTTACAGTACATTTACACAGCTACAGTTGTTTCCATGTGACCAATCTTCATGCTAAACTAAGCTAAGCTAACGTTATCCTGGGTGTAGGTTCATGTTTCTATTTATTGATATTTAATGAAAGTGCAGCTTAGTTGTTCAGTGCCCCATGTCCAATACAAGTTCCCCCAAGGGGACAATAAAGTAGAATAGAATTGGATCGAATGTACAGTCCTGAGAGCACATTTGTGTAAGCCTCTTTTCCATTACCACCTGTAATTTGATAATCTCTCTTTAAGTGTCCATCCAGTGTTTTTGTGTGTGTCTAACGTGTGGAAGAGAAAAACTAGAGGCTTGGAAAAGTATAAAAAATATGACTCAAAATGTTTTGATGTAGGCCTATTGATGAAATAAAATGCTATGGAAACAGACTAAGAGGAAAAATCAAATTGAGTATCAAGGCTCTTAAGTAACGTGTGATTTTAAACATCCCTCACGCTTCCACTCAAAAGCAACATTTATTTATTTGCATTTTTTGTTGCCGATTTTTTGGGAATTTCTGTTGAAGTGGTCCACACTTGGATGGAAATTCTCAGTCATTTGGAGTCACCACCTGATCTTAATCAGCCAGCACACCTGCCCCTCATTCCACTAATTAGTCATTCACTCCACTGCACCTGCCCACTTCTTCTAGTCCTCTGCCAGGTGTTTGAAGTTTTTGAAGCCTTTTTGCTGAGCAGTTCCAGACACTTTCTCCCTCCGAGTAATACGTGCAGGCCTGTATTCTGAACGCAGCTGGATTTTAGACCGTTGACTCTTTTCATGTCCACATGAACACGAAAATGTTTAAAAAAACTACGCGACCCAGCTATGTTTTAGAATATCTTTCCATATAAATAACTATTCGCAAAAACGATTGAAACCGCTGACGGCAACATGCCAGGCCAGGAGGACGCGTCACCATCAGAAGAACATTGGGGAGCATACACATTGAGCTTCTTGTTGAACAAGTTGGCAAAATTAAAACAAATTTGGAAATGGCAAAAGCACAATTCACATGATAGTGTGTGATATATTTGTTCTTGTCTCAAGGTTCACTTATTGAGCTGGTTACAGGTATCTGTTATGCGCTCCCCCTTTTGCTTCTCCCTCCTCTTTTCTCATCCTGCAGGTGTTCCTTGTTGGGGGGTGGCACTACTGCTACTACAGGCATGGCCTGTGTTCCCATTGGGTGTCACACAATTGGAGGTTTTTGTCTATCCTGAGTTCCTTGGTTTTGTGCATGGAAGGCTGTTAGTATAGTTTTTTTTGTGTTTTTGTTATAAATTAGAGGGTTTGGGGATTTTAGATTAGGAGGATTTAAGTACTTGATCCAACTGTCCAATGCACGGCTGGTCCAGTCTTCCTCCACCTTTTTTGTTTTGTCAAGCAGTCCTCCAGTTGTTTTGAGTTGAATTGGCATTATTGTTTAAACTTTAATTCCTCTTTGGTGTTCTTCCTTTCATGTTGCTGGCCGCTGAACCACGAGCCATGGGGTCATAAAGGGCGGCCGTAACAACCTCATCTAAATCTCAGTTGAAATCACGCATGTCTCTCGAAATATCCTTCAAAACCCTGTGTAATCCTAACAATTACCATCTGTTCATTTATACTCCTTAAATCCTTTAATCTCTGTTGTTTCTGTTGATGTCGGTGTACGTCACAGGTGTCACACGAGACTGATGCAGTGTGTAAACTCATCTCACCGTTCCAGTCGGTGAAGCCGCTGACGCACACTCACGACCAACACGCACTCTGTGTAGGCAAACTCCACAAGGACAGAGAAACAGGCAGCAGCATCTGCATTTGGGAACCATAAAAGAGCACTATAGAAACGGAAAAACCTGTGCTCCAAGGTTATTGGTTTTATAATTAGTGTGTGTAACGGCTCTCATGGTGACGTCATGACAACAGATATATGAATGCCTTCCCTGCAATCCTCCCTGGAGCCTATATGGTAGAAAGACATTAGGTGGTGTGTGTGACGGTAGAAAGACATTAGGTGGTGTGTGTGTGTGTGTGTGTGTGTGTGTCTCACTGGGTTATTACATTGCTCTCGTTTAAGAACCATTATTACCACAAAACCTTTTAAAAAAGAAATGTTCTCCAATTTTGCAAAAGGGTAATTGTAACGGGTTTAATAGTGCAATAGTGGTGGAAAGGGCAGGGGGATATCTTCAGTGACTCACTTTCAATAAACTCTGCGACCTAAAACCAAAAGACTTTCTAAAGGGATGAGCATTGGAGCTGACGGAAACACTGTTCGCGCCTGTGGTATTCAGTGGTTTCTCATCACAGCCTTTTGCCTTGTTACAAAATACCATGCACTGATCTAAGGCGAAAAGAGTCGACAGCGATATTATTCACTGTTCATTATTAAACCAAAATGCACGCACGCGCCTTTCCTCGAGGCAGGATTTTTCATCTCCAGACTTCTTACCAGACAATTTTGGTTTCACTTATTATGTTCTTATGGGATAAGAGCATACATGTTTAATGGCAGTAACTAATCCCTGATTCTCATGAATTAGTTAGCTGTGCTCACTGGCACTTTTTTGTTTTTATTTCTGGACCACAACTTACACTCAACAGGAACAGTGGTGGTGGCCTCAGGAGACTATTTGACAGCTAAGCCTAATGAGTTCTCTTTCACTTTATAAGACCCTGTGGAGATGTTGTGTCGTATATTATGCAACGCCAAGTGTTTCAGTCGAATCGTAAAAATTATAATGAATGTGCATCTTGCAATTGTGAGTGAAAATGAGCGCAGTTTAGTTTGAACCAAAGGAGAGCTTCCTCCGTCTCTGTGAGATTTTGACAGTGTTGCTGAGCAGTGAAACACAGGGCATCTACTTTTTTTTGTTGCAAATTGCCAGGTGTGCTCTTTTTTTTCTTGGAATATGCTATTAGATATGCAAGAGATGGAAAAACAATGCCTGTTAGCTTTCATGGTTCTTATTTGAACTTGTTTCAGCATCAAACAATGTCAGAAAATGGAGGCCATCCTCCCAAGAAGAGCAAGTGCATTCAACTGTTTATGTTTTAGATGAGCTGTCTACCGTGGGAACGTCACATAAGAAAACACTTCTATGGGGTCGTTCTTGAAAGCATAGACAACCTAGACTATATTGTCTTTTGAATTTCACTTTTCGGGTGAATCAAGGTAAATAAGATGTGGAATAAAATATCTGTGCTGTCAGCAGCATGACCTGTAAAACACAAACACACACCCACACAACCACTTTCTTCTTACAAGGTCTCATTACTTCATCTCTCAGTTGCCAAGCAGAGTCTCATTGATTCACTGTGTCCCTCCTCCCCCTAACCAAAGCTATACTGAACACTTTTTATTTTCGTTTTATTTTAATGCGATTTTCACTGGAACGAAACGGACTGCCATCTTCTGCCAGCTGCTTTGGGAAAGCTCCGTTTTGTGTTGTGATGGAGACAAGCGGGCCTGTCCCTCACCCCCCTTGTGTTTGCTTCCCAGACGCTGCGTGGGGGCTGAGGAAAAAGTTTTTTAAACGGCTGTGTGCAGGCAGGAAAACACCCCGCTGTAAATGTGGCACAGAGCGGTTATATATGAGGTACTTGACAGGGTCTGTGTCTTCGTAACAAAACACAACACGATTAGAATAAAAGGTGTAGTCAGCCATTATGGATGCTTGTCATCAAAATCACTTTGTCAAAATCAGTGAACATCTCCTCACGATCAGCTACCTGTCTGTACTGTGTGTGTGCGCTGAGTAAAACAAAATGCAGTGTTAATACACAGCCTAGGCTCTGTAAACAGGTATGGTGTTATCTATGGCATGGGCCCCCTTTGTTTACATACCCTTTGTTTACATACCTGTTTACAGGGCTTATGCTATGTATTAACACCAGATTTTCTTCTCAGCGCACACACAGGTAGCGGATCGTGAGGAGATATTCACTGATTTTAACGAAAAGTGATTTTGACAACAGAATCACTGACCCCACCTTTAAGGCCATTGTTGTTTAAACTTTAGATGGATGACTGCACTGAAGCCCAGCCAGCGTGCACCTTGCTGCTGCCATCTGCTCCCGCTCTGCTCTGCTTCCCCTGACAAGAGTTATGTTAACATAAAATCACTGGCTAACCACCATGTTAACCTAGCATGGGCCGCATGTCCGCACACAGTGTGTCTCTGCCTGAATGTCAGTGAGCAAACACTTTGACATTATCACACCGTGCAGGGTGACTTTATATGACTGTTTATCTAAGCAGAACATGAGCCTGTCGAAGCGATACAGGGGAGAAATATAGAACAAAGCAATAAAAACACATATGGTTTCTTTCAGTATTCCTCAGTTATTCTTGCTATGAGTGAGTGGATAGATCTGTGGCAAGGATACTGGAATCCTTTTATATTTTTTTTGAAGTAATTTTTTTGGCCTTTTTATGCTTTATTGATAGTGTAGAGATAGAGTTGAAATGGGGCAGAGAGGGGAGTGACATGCAGAGAACGACCGCGGGCTGGAATCGAACCCGGGTCCGCTGCTGGCCGAGGCCCATGGGGGGGGACGCCCTACCAACTGAGCTAAGGGCTCCCCGGTTACTGGAATCCTTTTGTTATCTATATTCACATTAGATAGTTTTCTGTTTCAGAGGTATGTTCTTTCCCAGGCAAAAGAAAAATATTGATCCAAAAGGTTCCGCCTTATTGTTAATTATTCATTCAGAACAATCAATCTGCGTAAATCAAACCAACCCGGTTTTCGAACACACTAACAAAGCAGCACCACCTATTCCTCATCAAACGTAGAATCTTCAATCGGGACCCCCCCTCTGCTGTCCAGTCAAAAAGCTTTTGATGTTGTTATGCAAGATGACCTGGATTTACAAAACAGCTGTATCATCAATAATTTAAGATATGTATATGTGTATTTATCGCACTGCCATATATACCGTTGTGATAATATAATGTGGGATGTAAAAAAAAATCAGCTGTTGTTCAAAGACAGGGACGCTGATGTTCGGAAACTGCCAAGAGTGCGAAAACACCACGACTCGAGAGACGCTTCGTTTATAAATCTTTCATTGTCGTGGCTCTTTTGTTTTGTGCGATTCCAGTAAAAGGCATTAAAGACTCCTGTCATCAGTGAAACGGCTGATGTTTGCAGTAAAATGGTCGACGGGGTGAGTCAACTCTCCTGGTCCCCCGTTTTGGATCACTCGCTTCCTGTCACAGCCTGACAGCCAATCCCGAGGAGGCAGGTGCTTTATGTTCATTACCTGAACAATTCAATCCGCTGATTAATTGCTCCCTTCAGAGCGAACGGCTGAGAAGCCAGAACGCAGGCCTGCAGAAGCGTATCGGACCACAGTGAAGTTGACACTGTCTTCTCTCGCTGTAAAAAAAACCATGAATTTCCTTATGTAGATTTTATAGCTCAGGAGTCCGATTATGCTAGTGTGTACAGTGTAAGTGTGTGTAAGTGTGTTTTTTTTCTTTCGTTTGAAGTGTTTGGGCTACACACTTCTACATCAGAAACATGCAAATGCACATATGTGGAATCCAGAGTCGTTGGATTCATTTGAATAATCTGTTTCAAAACATCTCGAAATACCTGCCCACACCGCCCACCCTCTCCGAGATTCAAGAAGGACACCCAAGTGAGGGCAATTTTTATTCATCATATCTGGAAAATAAATAGCTTCATCTCATAATAATCACAATGCATCATTAGATTGGTAGCACATATTATCGACAGGAAATTAGCTAAAGTCACATTCAAAAAAACAGTTTGTGTTAAATTGTAAGGGTCCATTCGCATTTTTGCAAGGGGCTCGAGTGGAAAAAACTGCAAATCGACAAAACTTTGCTAAAAAGAGCGCAGCAATGGCACATTGAGATCTGTTTTTGTTGTTCTGGAAACACCCAGGTGGCACAGGAGAAATAAATACTAATAAATAAATAAAAAAGGCATTACATAAATCAGACATTGCTGAATGAGTCACACATTTATCACAGTGTTCGTATTAAAAAGCTGGAAGGTCAAAGATGACGCGCGAAGAAAGACAAAAGCCTCGGCATGGAAAGGTTACCCACTGACATGTCATGCATAAATGATAAGGACAATGACAAATGGCGGCAATAAATATGTCGACTCAATGGCTTGAATCCTAAATTACAGCCTAATTCATTAGTCGGCTGTGATCATATTGTAAAACCGTAGCAAACTTTCTGGTGTTTTGAATGCACTCACAGAAGGGTCAGCTTGTGTGAACAATTTCAGTGAGGATTGTCATGTTAGAAAAATTACAAGTTTTTTTTACAAAGAACCTCTCTTGAAAAAATATTACAAGACGATCCAAAAAGTGTCCCTGCTGGCAAACAGAGCGTTTAGTATACTCACAAAAATAAGAGAGAGAAAGAGAAAGACAGAGAAAGAGATAGAGAGAGAGATGACTAATAAACACATCCAGCTTGGTGCTGTGATCAATATGTGACCCGCGTGTCAGCGATCTCAGCATCACAGTCTCGGGTTTCCTGAACACCAGTGTCCTCGTCCGTCATTGTGCTATATCGTTAAGTCTGTGCATCAGCAGCTCCTCTTTGTAAACGCGCAGTTCCTCCAAAACAACTGCTTCAGTTCAAACCAGCGTCCCAGCCGATCCATATTACAGAATAGAAATGATTCTCCCATAGAAAGGTGCTTCTGCCTTCTCCGGCATGCGGGAGAAGTTTCTGGTAAACACTTCTCATTACACGGACGGACGGAAGGGGAGTCGGGCGGGCAGGACAGAGCCTAAGTGGGGTAGTACCAGTGAAGGGCAAAGAGAGGGAATGTGTTAGTGTGGTGCTGCGGAATCCAGCTGGTCTTTTAAAAACTGCATTACTCTCTACACCAGAGAGGTTATAAATGTAAACGTGGTGTTGTTGTTGCTGTCGCTGCTGACAAAGTTGATTTGGCACTGCTCCATTCTGGCAATATCCCCCATGCCCAACTCCGACAGTAACTGAGTTGGTTCCGTGTTTGTTGTGAAAATCTGTTTCTCGCGCTGCTTCATTACATTCTCCACCGGTCTCTCTTTCTCATGCTCTTCATTTTCACTTTCATCTTCATCCTCTTCTTCTTCTTCGATGGAGCATAGGCGTGTGGCGGCGCCCGGGTTGTCCGCCGGCGGTCTGTAGTGGCACTGCCCGTTCAGAAGCCTCCTAATCGGCATCAGGGGCACGGCCTCGTCCCCTAGCAACTGCTGCTGGCAGTGCCTGAAATCACTCTGTCTCTTGAGCCGTTTGAACTCGCTGAAGGCGGACTGGGCGTTCCGGTAGAGGCTGCGGGAGATGGCCTGAGCCTTCTCCGACTTGCTGACCAGCACGGCGTGACACCGGAGCACCACCGCCATGTTCTTGACCTGGTGTCTGTAGATCCAGGCCAGGATCTTGGGTCGGCACGGGTCTGACGCACAGTAGGTGATCCTGTTCAGGGAGTACATGTGGATCGGTTTCTTTTTGCCGGCTTTGTCGGCGCTCATGCGAATGCCCTGCGGACCCACCGACAACTTCATCTTGAGACTGTTGTCCCCGTAGTTGCTCTTTGTCCAGATCTTTGCCACCGCGTCCTGGGTGCAACCGTCTCCCTTGGCCGTGATGGTGACCACCGACCCCAGATAGCGCACGTTGTAAACAGGCTCCTCTTTGTTGAGTTCCACCTTCTGCCGTTTGGTGTGGAAGATGCTGCCCACCCAGTCCAAGGGGCAGTCGGGCAGCAGGTCTGGGCAGGAACGCAGTAGAGATGAGAGGATGGACTGGTAGGTCAGCCCGGTCCCCAAGCTCTTCGGTTTAGTTTTGACCTCATCTTCCACCAGGACAAACTTATTCCTTCTCCAGGGCAGCATGGCCAAAAGGCAGGGAGTTGGAGTGAGTGTGGGAGCTCCTCTGCCGCTGCGTACACTCTTGTCAGCTCAGGCTAAACAGTAGAGAAAGCCGGTGTGTGTGAGAGTGAGAAAGAAAGAGAGAGAGAGAGAGAGAGAGAGAGAGGAAAAGCTTAGGGAAGCTGCTTCTCGAACACTGTGGAGAGAGTGAGAGCTGCAAGCCTAAGCCAATCTGTTTCCCCGTTCGCTCCTCCTTCCTCTCCTCCTCCTCCTCTTGTGTTGTCTGCATCACGCAGAGCTGATCAGTGCAGGAGCTCAGGCAACCCTCAACCCCCCCAACCCCCTCCCTGCTCCCCTTGTTTTGATTCCAAATGGCTCCCAACCAAAAGCATTATGTTTCCGTCCAGCAAATTCGCACTGAGGTACTGTGTTGTTTTTTGTTTCCGGTAAGCCCAAGGAAAGAGGGTATATCACTCTGTCATTCCCTCTCACTCTCTTAGGGGACTTTCATGGACTCAGGGGACTTGTTAATTTTGGTGTAAAAGTCGGATGAGTCAATAGAGCGTAAATAATTCTTCACATCTATAGTGTGACGTTCGAATGAGTCAACAGAATGATCTCTTGCAATTGGATGAAGAGACATTTGAAGCCAAAACAACAAAATGGCAACCTGGCACTTTACTCTCAAATCAATCATCAATCAATCATCAGTCTTTTGATACATGGACTCACATTGGATAACAGCTTAATTAAAAAGTTTTTACAGCCTTCTGCTGGTTTTTATCAGCTATCTTGAAGTTTGATTACTTGAGAAACTCACAACAGGCAACCCAAACTCTATAAATATGTAGGTTAAAACTATATGGCCGATTTAACTAAATAATTCAAGGGTGATCTGAAGGATGAGCAAGTTTCTGGGATGTGAAATAGTTTATAAGAACTTGCCTCTAAAGACTATATGAAGATGAAACATAAATTATGAATCTGAAATGAGCAGTCATGGTATATTTGTGACTGAAAATGTAATATTCAAAACAGTTCACTTCATCACTAAGGACATGTATGCTTCTGAAATAGAGCATTGAGGCAAGATGATGTATAAACTCTCAACCATGTCTCCTCCAATTACATTTTCAAGTGACATAATTGCTAGGTAGTTGGATTATGATCCACAGGAGCTTTTAAAGTACAACACATTGGCTTAAAGTGGCTTCTTGGAACTGACATTTGTTGCAGAGAGGGGTAACATTGGGGAATATATTTTATTCAGTTTGGATTTTGAGTGGGACAACCTGTGGAGCACTTGGCATTGATAGATCTAGTATGAATTCAATCAAAGTTTGCGTCCCATTGTTTCAGTTACTATGGAAATAAAGAAACATTGTCCTGGCTCGTGCTTGTCTTAAGGATCGCAATGTTCATCTTTCGATCAACCATTTATTTCCAGACTGAAATATCTTAACAACTAATCAAGGATTGAACTGACATCTGGTACAAACACTCATGGTCCCAAGAGGATGAAGCCTATTTCATTTGTTGATTCCCTGACTATCCAATAAGTTCTATTCGGTTGGCACAGTTGAGATAATCACTGTTCCTGGAGCAAGTATTGTATTGCAAAAGAAGGAAAGAAAAGAAAGAAAAGAAAATAGATTTTGCAGATAGTCATCAAAAAGTTTTCTTATTATGCTCATGAACAAAAAACACAGAACACACTGTTTGATGGATATTTCAAGCATATTTGCTTCTGAAATAACAAGTAGTATAGATGAATAGTTTCTAGGGGACTAGGTTGATATTTCGAGTTAGAAAACATGGGTGAAAACCTGTCCTGAATTGGTCTTGAGCGTCCAAACATCTGTGTGACCGGTCGACACCGTACGGCGAGGGCAGATAAAGTGTGACTGCTCTCTTAGCGAAGAGGATTCTGGTGCAATAAATCAAAACAGGAATCATCTGTGTCTGCCACCGAGCAACACAGACCGAGCTGTCATGTGTGGATGGTGGATGAAGTCCTCTTGCTGAGAGGTTAGTTACTGTGGCAACACTGGTGAGTATTTCTCAAATACAAATGAAATAATAAAAAATCTACTTTCCCTACCACTGCTGTGCGCTGTGAATGAAGGAAAAATATGAATAGGAAATAATAAATAGCTTTTTACAGACACTATCTCGTATGTAGATGTGATTTTCTTTAGAGTATTTAGAGGTGAAAGCGAATTTTAGTCCAGAACTATTTTTCTATTTCTCTGCTGCTCTTATCTATTCACTTTCTTTTTAAAGTCCCTGTTATTGTACTTGGCTCAGAGTGCATGCTGGGAAGAGCTTCTTTTGTAATCCAAACGCACAGCCAGAGGGTACTCTACGCAGCCAAAACTTTAAAACGTTCGAGAGGTGCTGAAAACTTATTTAATGTTTCGGGAATAGTTTGGGCAATCGCCATGAAGGAGACACTGCCCCTGGAGAAATGATTAAGAGACTTTTTGCTCTCGGTCTAGTGTGGTGTGCGATGAATAAAAAGTGGGAGGCCTGATCTGATCCCGGACCAGCTGCTATCTTCTTAAGCTGCGGAAGACAGTGAGATGGCCTCACAAGACAAACAGCCGCTGTCCCATAAATCACCTCTCTGCGATTTGAGATAGACACAGAAAATTAACGTTGCAGACCCTGATATGCTAAATTGAAAGAATCCATCATGGTTTGGCCTTTAGATGGATAGATGCACATCTCCAGTATCGACTCATCTGCCATCCGAGTTACCATCCCGGGCAAAGAGGGTTGTTCAATGAAATTAGGAAATGTCTCCACTCTCTTTATCTCCTGTCCTGTCTGTCTGGCAGTTTACTCTATGCCTTTAGTTAAAGTGACAAACAACGTGTTTGCAAGAAAGTAACCGTGGTTAAAAGCAATATACAATGATGTGTGTGCATACGTTCAGTTTAAGTGATTAAAGTGTATGACTGTGAAGAAGCCAGCAAAAAAATAGAAAACAAATAATAATGCAAACCGTTAGATTTTTAGCGGTGAGCAATGAGGACAGAGGAGTACGGATGTTACATGAAAAGTAATTAATTTATTTTGATTTGTTTTCTCAGAGAGGGCCGCGCATTTTAATAAGTCTGACTGATTTCAAGGTGAGTGTCACGCCGAATAACCAATTTCTTATGTATGCGACACACTTACCGTCATATAAACAATTGAACGTGTTTAATCTTGTTGGAAGATGAGCTGTTCCACCACGTTCAAAAATACTCAATTATACAGGGCAGTGTTATGAAGTAGGCCTGCCTATTTCGGACTCTTGTTCATTAGCCTTTTCCGCCGGAACTAATGACGATTTAAAGCCCTCAAATGAAATGCAAATGCATCAGTGCTTCACCATGAATTAATCTTTTATTAAAACCATACTTAAGAGTCCTGCAGCCACGCTAGAAGCTCTCCAAGCCTGTACTTATAGGCACAGCTGTGCTTTGAGCTAAATGCTATGGTCAGCATGCAACATGCTCTTAATTACGTGCTGATGTGTAGCAGGTTTTATGTTGATCGTGTTTACAGTATTATTTTGGCGTGTGAGCATGCTTAACTGCATTCTCTAATGAGCACCAGGGGTGTAGCACCAAACTCTCATAGTAGCAGCACTCTCATGGATCTTTTTAATTACTTTGTGAAATAACTAGACCAACAACTAACTGTAGCCTACACACAGCTATGTGGTTATTAGGGCATTCACTAATTAGCTGTTCATACCACACTATATTTACATACCACATTCAAATAACATGAGGCATGTACTTAAATTTTAAAATCTCTCCACATGTTAACCACACATTAGCTTAGACCGTTCATTAACTCTGTGTGTTGTGCTCACCTCTCTTTGGATATTAGTTAGCAGTTGATTTAATTAAGTTTCTTTCCTTCCATCTCTTTCTCTTCACTTACTTTGTTTTAATTTTTGGTTCCAATGTTTCCCATTATGGGGAATTACATAACTATCACAGTGCAAGTTAGCGCTCCAGCATTAGCAAAGTTAGCTGCCTTAAGAGGAGAGTTCTATTGCTGAGGATAAGACTTGCTGAAGTGTTTGTAAGGAGATTGGCCTCTGAGAGCCTCCACTATTGTTCTAACATCAGTCACTCAACTCAGTCAAATTTATGTACCACATATGTGTGCACATTTTTAACAAACTCACAGATAGGTTTAGCTCTGCTGCAACTAGAAGCTCTTTTAATTATATGCTGAAGATTTCTGTTTGCCTTCTAACCTGTAACTGTCTGAATTGTGTTGTCTTGCCTTGAAAGCTCTGTTTCCAGTTGCACGTCTAAAATTGGTTAGAACTACAAACTAAACTCTATCTCACTCCTTGCTCTTCATAACTACCTCTATCTCTTCAGTTGAACATACACATCCATTATCAACTCACACACAGGCAACCAAAGGTGCCAAATGTTATCATTGCAATCCAATTACTTTTTATCCCAGTGACACCCCCTCCCTCACCTTCCAAATAACCCTTCCCAATCCTTTCTGCTAGGTTGTTTACATCGCTCTCCAAGACATCCTTTTATCCCGGGCAGCATATATAGGCTACATATTTCTGTCTATTTCTGTCGGCCTAATTGAATCGGACTCTCTCTTCATCAGGCTACACTTATTGAGCTTGGTGTAATCAATGAGAAGGGGCCTTTGCGGAAAAGGTCCGGCTCTTAGATGGCTGATTTATGGCTCTATGTGAGAGTTGCAGCGCTGCAGCCCAGTGCGTTGTAGAAAAACGACATAGAAGGGAATGATGACGGAATGGGGCTACTATAGGCTACTGTGTTCTTCATACATCAGTCTGCTGCCAGAGATAACACTCATTCACTCTATCCAAAAAAGATACACAATAGGGCTGCACGATTCTTGCTTAAAATGGTAATCACAATTTTTCTCCTTCAATAATTTATATCACGATTCTCTCATACACTTTTTGTTTTTCCAAAAAAAAACATGTACTGACACTAAGGAACCCTTGAACAACATAAAGTGCTTGACTTCAACTTAAAGGCTCTTCTAACATAAAAACAAAAACTAAACAATTATTTTACAACACTTAAATGCTGCGGAACCTAAAAAAATACAATGTAAAGTAAAACATAAAAAAAAAAAATAGCACCTAATCCGTTTGGACAACCAAATACTGTATTTAAAGCTTTTTGGTTAAGAACCCAAGCCAACAGGATCAACATAATCAGAATCGCCATCATTCAGAAATGACATTGCATAGATATAGGAATCAAGATCACAACAATTTCTTATGATGAATGAATTGTGCAGCCCTAAAATCAAATAAAAAATCAAACGTTTCAGCTGAAGTAAGTTCTGTGTTTAGAAAAAAAAGGCAGTACGAGCCTCAAGGGACGGAATGGAATCAATATCACCTCATTCCCGCATTATAGATTCAGGCTTGACTGAATACATAATGCAGTTCCAGTGAATCATAGTTTAATGAACAGGGGAGAGCGCAGGACATTAGATATGGGATGCTCGTTCCTTCCTTTAATCAGGAAAACGGTACGTTTACAGTGGACCAGTGGGTCAACTCCCCCTCATTTACTCCTGTCCTATATACCATAGGGAAAGTGCTACGCTACAGTAGGTGATTTATTAGTTTACATGTAAGGTCAAAGAAAGAGTAAGAGCCAATTAGAAGGTCCAGATTCAACATAGGAGCCAATTAGTGCAAGTTAATGTGAATTTAACATCACATCAGTGTTTTGATCAGTATCTGGACTAGAAGAACTTATAGTAAAGGTTTGAAATTTTGGAAATCACATTTATTGCTTTCTTGCTGTTTGTTATATGAAGAGAAGATAGATACAACTCTAATGTCTGTTGGGTAAATATAAAGTTTCAGCCAGTGAGCTAAAGGCAACAAAACATGCACACAAAAACTAATCTAAAAATTACAATTTGTGGTTTCTAAGGGACTATTTCTTTGCAAGCAGTGACTTCCTGTGTCCACTAGAAATCCCTAAACCTGGCGAGGTTTAGGGATTTTTCTCCGGGATAGAAGTACATGTCTGACTCGTTAATGTACATACGTCATGACCAATACCATATACGGCAGTGTCGCAAACAATTCGGTTACTGTTAAATGTGTTCAGGTAATTTTAAAGGAATACTTTGAATTTAAGATTTTTTTTTAAATTAAGTATTGTCAATGTTTAAGAGCACATTTTGGGGATGGCTACATTCAAATTTTTCATAAAATATATACTTTCATAGACATACACCATTTTCTGTCCTCTCTTTTCACACTGTGATAATTGGACATTATCTAATCTCTTTACATTCAGTATCATTACCATCATTAGTCTCATCCTGTGTTGCAGATAAATGTGTTACACGCTTGAAGCATTCAAGGACAGCACAAGAGGCGCGCCACAATGCAGTCTGTGCCAAATAGCTTCATTATACATCCAGGGCTCTTGTTGAGTATTCCTCAGAAGGTTGCCAGGCCAGCTGATTTCAATATCTCGAGGAACTGATAGTTTTCCAAATAATGTGCGTTTTTTTGTGTCAGTGGAAGGATAATATGGGACTGTATGCCAGGACAGAGCTAAAAAGAGAAAACTGGAGAAAAAGATTCTTAATCATAAATGGGTTTTTAGATGAAAGGCTGGTTGCTTTTGAAGTTGCTGTCCAAATGCCCCCAAGAAACCATTTGATCTCATCTTGATATTGAATGATTGAGACTCCTGGATTCAGTTAAAAAGGACTTGCAAAATAATGCCATATCATTGAACTTTGAGACAGTTAACTTTCTCTGTTCCAATTGCTAAGTATGAAAAATATGACATTTTAAAAGTTCAAAAGGTATAGCCTACCACTTTGCAGCATAGTAACAATTTAATTTCATGTTTTTTTATTTTATTTTTTATTTTCAACACTTAACAACGCTGGCATTTAAAAAAGGAGCTCACATGCTGTCATTTCAACGTCTGGTGCGGTAAATTCCGCACATTATTACCTGAAGTATCGGTGACTCTTTCTGTGTTTGGTTGCTCTTGCTGTATAATTGGATTCAGTCTGGGATAGTTTGTCTGGATATTGCACATGTAGGTCATACGCTGCCAGGCTTTTCTGAACCAGTCACAGCATATTGTCACCGTTTCAACTCTGCACCATCAAAAGGGACACACCATGTTCTTCTCGCTTCTTGTACTCCTCCCAGAAAGCTGTGGCCGCCATCTGCTGCCACTATTCCCGGTGTGTGTGTGTTTGTGTGCGTGTGTGCGTGCGTGCGTGTGTGCGTTCCGGGCTCTGCCATTTGAATCGGAAGTCATTTTTTGACAGACACAAATAAAAAGTGTAGGAGTTTTGAGTGGGCAGAAGGGTCACTGGGTCCAGGCGAGGTAGACTGTATCCACAAAACAAGGTGACTAATGCTGAGTACAAGGCTTCAGGATATTTATGTTCTTTTGGCGGGGTTGAAAACAAGGTTGCACCTTTTTTTTCCCCGTTCAGATGCAAGCGGCAAAATTCTGGAAAGCCAATCATTCACATGTCAAATTGATTATGTCAGACGGCTTCACCCCGAGGAGTTTTTCTTTGGCAGCTACTCCTCTCACATGTTTTTTTTTAACCTGTTAAAATCTTAGAGAAGGGGATATTGAAATAAGTTACGAATAGGTCGTAGTTAATGTCTACTTAAAACATTTCATTGGTAAATCTAATGTTATATTGAAATCTTTTCGGGGCCCTGTTCAAAGCCAGTGCTCTGTTTTTAAAGAGAATTGAATGTAAAGTCAGAAAAATAAAAGGCCCCAAAGAGGATGATTTTGACCGGCTGATACAGATCATTGATTCATCAGATTTTGCCAAAACTTTGCCTTTGCGATTTCTCTCCATTCCTTTACATTTCTAGGTCTAACACTGTCTCTATATTCTGGTCAGGTCTCCCTTTGCTGCTGTGTACCTGCATGTCAAAGTAGTTTCAACCTATTTTACATACACATTTTCAATTTATGCATAGAGTAAACATCATCACCACAGCCTGCAATTAGGCGACAGTTAAAATGTCATTCTGCGGAACACGGCAAATATGTTATCCCCCTGTAATGTTACCTCTGTATGCATTGGGTGGAAGCGTCAAATTGAAATTGTGGACATGGTGACAAGCATCATTTCGCAGCAAATGTTTGATTATTATTCTAGTCTATTCAATATGTAGGCTATAGTTATTTTCTATCTTTTGACACCTTTAGTGTATGTAGTTGTACGCTGACTCAAACAACATAGAGATTGGCATAGAGACACTGTTTTATTTCAACCCAAGTCTATTGTGCTTGCTCTGACACCAGCTATATCTGCCTGAAACTGCTGCTTGTTTACTCCACAGTTCATTTTGGGGTTATTGGCTCAGAACACTATGCACTACCGGGTTTCAATGGATGGCAGTGAAGCTTATTTGACAGCTATGGAAAGCAAATGAAGAATCGGAAATGGTTTGAGGCATGAAGTATAAAGCCAATATGGGACAGCTTCTTTATGCCCCTCGTTTTTCTATGTAGGTTATACAATCTACTTATGCTAATTTATAAAAAACAATACCATCACTGGTATAGATTCTCCATATATGGATACGTATTGCACTAACTGTAACTCAAAAACCGAAATTTGAATGAAAAGATTTATTGTTCTTTTTATAAATGTTTCTGGACAGTTTTAGTCCATGTTTGCGCTGCATGAATTTTAAAAGAGCATAGTTGACAACAGCATAAGCCTTTTGAAAAGTTTTCAGAAGAAAATACATGAAAAATATGATGCAAGGAGACTGTGTAGAGAGGAAATGTGTAAAAAAGGCAAATTCAGTGATTCTGTTGAAATAGGGTCCATGTCAAGAGATGAGGAGCAATCCATCAAAACAAAATGCCTCACCCAATCGACTGAAGTCTCTGGTATAAATCTAGTGACTCACACTCTCGCCTTATGCTTTCTGACAGCATCCAATCACTTACTGGGATTGTTTTATTTTTTTCTCTCTCATTTCTATTCAAATGCAACTATGTGCATTATAAGTAGAGACCCAAAAGTCATGGTTATAAGGTTGGAGTCAGAAAACATGATTTGTATGCAGCCTGGCTGAGAGGGTCAACCCAGGGCAAGGAAGCCGACGCACCCTCTCGGTGGCCTGTGCGTGCCCCCTCACATTTGTATTGGTTGTAATCCGTATTCATTTCACCAAAGCACTCGCCCCACGTCCGGTCTGCAGTGACTCAGGAAGGATTTTTTTTTTGTATTAATTTATAAAGCACAATTCAGACACAAGGATGTGGAAATGGTGCAAGAGACAAATGAACATTTGACCAATTACTTAATGAATGGGATTTATCTATGAATTAATATACACAGTAATCGGAAACAATTATATTCCGTTGGGCACAGGTGTAGCTAATAACATAATTAACGGATCACGGATGAATAGTTCTCCTAAAGGGAACAGAACAGCTGTTAATGTTAGATGAAACATTTGTGTTTTTCCTGCTTTGACACAAGTAAAAAAGGTCCCAATCCATACTATTTGCATACAGTAAATATGTACTAAATCATCACAACATACTGTTTGTAGACACAAATGCTAAAGGTTTCATAAAGGAATTGATCAATAGTGTGCACCAATGTCTTGTAACAGAGTTCTTGTTCTCACAAGCAATTGGGAGGTTGCTACTTTTACAAAGTTCTTTATTTTCCTTCCTCCACTGATAAGGAGGCAACATTTTGATTTAACTGTGTGACTGATAATATTAAAACAATAATAATAATAATAATAATAATAATAATAATAATAATAATAATAATAATAATAATAATAATAATAATAATAATATTAAACCTTATTTGTGTAGCACATTCCATACACACAAATCCACTGATTAACATTTTAAAATAAAAAAATAAATAATATCAGGTAAGAAATTATATTAAAAAGAATAGAAAAATGTTAGCTATACAGTGCTTAGCGTGATATCAAGCCATTTACAAGATAAATGTATTAGAAAATGTATTAAAGGTCATACAAAAAGAAGTCTGCTTATTAAAGTGGAGTTCAATCAAATATACTGAGCTTCCCTAAAAATAAAAAATCCTTGAGTTGATGTTTCCAATAAATGATTCTGCAGCGCCACTCAATGGCCGGGGGGAGTATTACACGCGAGGACCTTCACTCTTAATAACATTGATCCGTATGGTATGGTGGAGACACGTAGCTGCTGTAAAACCCCTTGACGTTGACGGTGTGTGACATAGACTACAGGTACGACAACAAACTGCTTTTGACACCAATTACAAGGCTTTGTAACATGACAAATACAATATCTTATTAAACACAGGTGGCTAAATTGTGGCAGAAGCGTCTCGAGCTATAGCAAATTGCTAATGTTGGTTAGCTCGTGAGCTAAAAATAAGGAAGTGTGTGACACTGAGAAATGAAAGCTAGTTTGCTTGTGACGTATATATGCTTTACACATATTGATATGCAGCAAATTAATTTAAACGCGAAATTGAATATTATGACATTGTCCTTTGTTATGTAGCTTTAGTATCGAGTTATGTTGTGTTTACTTTACTGTCAGATGGGTATCCAATCCATTAATGTTTTATAATATTCAGACGCTGTACTTCAGTATAAGTTGTATGATGCCACATAAACAAAATGCATTTTTTGAAAGTACTGTATATCAACCAAATGTGCTTGTTTCCACTCCCCCCCAAAAGGAATATGATGATTTTTTTCTTAGTTTTTTCTTTCTCTTTTGGACTGTTGGTTGGATTAAATGACACATTTTAACATGTTGCTTAGGGTTGGACTGAAGGGCATTTTATGACATTTTGTTAACCAAGTATCTTGTGACTTGAGCCAAGCTGATTATGTTTAGATGAACTAATCACTAATAACTCTGATGTTGATGAATGAACAGGAACAACACAGAGAAAGTGAAAGTAGGATACCATATTATTACTCATATCAGTATTTATTGCAACATTTTTATTGTAGGCTGCAGATTGAGAGCTATGCCATTTAACATTCATACTTCTATCAATCTTCAACAACGCTTTGTATTTCATAAGATGAATACACTAAATGACTACTAAATCTGCATTTCTCATTTGTCACCACAGCACTGCATGCTGGGAATCCCAGTATGGACTCCAGCGGGAAAGCCTCGACCGCCCAGATCGTGGTTCTAGCCACCAGCTCGGCTCTGACTGCACTCTTCTATTCTATCTACAGGAACAGAGCTACAACCGTCGCCAGATTAAAGGTCAGCACCATCTTGTCTCTGTCACCGGAATGTTAAGGGGCCCTGTGGGAATCAATTTGCCTGTCATTCTGCCATGCGTTAATAAGAAATGTTCGTTTTCAACCAAACAGGAAGCTAAGAAGGTCTCCATTGACCAGGATCTGAAGATCTTACTCTCTGAAACTCCTGGAAGATGTGTCCCCTATGCCGTCATAGAAGGTGTGTCGGGCTACATTTGAAACCTTCATTTAGCTGCTGTATTGTAGATCGCATTTTTTACTTATGCAATACCAAACACTAGAATTTACTATGAGTAATTCTAACCCTATTCTAACACATGGTCTTATTTATCACACACATTGCAGGTGTGGTGAAATCCGTGAAGGAAACCCTGAACAGCCAGTTTGTTGACAACTGCAAAGGTGTGATTGAGAGACTGACCCTGAAGGAGGAGAAGATGGTGTGGAATCGCACCACTCATCTCTGGTAAGTCAGGCAGAGAGAGGGTCCAATCATTCTGAATAAAGTGTGCACGGTCAGGAGGTATGATGGAGCTTATGTGCCAGTTTGGTGCTATTGTGTTCAAGACCAACTATAATGAAATTGCATAGTTGAACCCATGTCGACTACTGCATAAACACTATATATCTAATGTGTAAATCACATGTCCTGTCATTTTCTGCCCAACATAACTAAACTTTAAAAAATAACCCATATAAGCCTTTTTCATAAGTCTCTCTTTTTCATATCTAACTTAATCTACGATCAGACTGCAGGCAAAGTGACCCAAATCTGTTTATTTATTTATGTTTGCTGCATATTGCTCATATCACAGTGTGAACAGCACAAATCCCATGGAATTTTATCTTTTCCATTTATTTTGTCAATGCAACGGATTCATGCCACTTTTACAAATCTAGATAATAGTAGCCAGGCTTAGACGGATGTAATTAAAGGTCTCCCTTGGCATCCTAAAATTTTGGATTATGTTTTTTTCCGTCAGCCAAATTCCTAGCTCAAATGCCGCATTCACACACACACACCTCCATACAGAAGTAGCAGCCATAGCTCCATAAAAAGCAACAATTAAAAAACCGTTGTCTTGTCCAGCACTTCAGCTTATAATGAACAAGCAATGAAATAAACCTTCACTGGTAAAGATTCAAGTCAGATTTATTGAAATAGCTAAAAAAAACAATTGCTTCAGGGGGCTTACTTAGCTATTAGATAGATAGTTAATGAACTGCCAAGCTGCAGCATATTAAATTAAACGTTTCTGCAAATTACACAGACACAGACTCACCCCTCCATCTGCTGAGAATAGTATTTATTATATTTCCACAAAGCCCATTCTTATCAATGAAATAAAGTTCAATATGTATTTCTGCCATTATGTATAGACAACCATTTATTGATGAGTAAAGATAATAATTGTTTGTTGCAGCCGTAAACAAATAATGAATTACTATGAGTTATAAGAATATTGCTCTGAGGATAAAAAAAGTTAACAATGAAAGTCAAAGTCAACTTTATTGTAAACTTCTGCAATTTGTGCTTTATCTATCTATCTATCTATCTATCTATCTATCTATCTATCTATCTATCTATCTATCTATCTATCTATCTATCTATCTATCTATCTATCTATCTATCTATCTATCTATCTATCCATCTCTCTATCTTTGTCTTTGGACAGGAACAACACAGAGAAAGTCATCCACCAGCGCACCAACACTGTCCCGTTCTCCCTGGGTTCTCTGGATGACGACATCACCTCCGCGGTGCGTGTGATGCGCCCGCTGGACGCTGCAGAGCTGGACCTGGAGACCACCTTTGAGAACTTCCACCCCACGGTCCAATCCTTGACCAACGTCATCGGGCACTTCATCAGCGGGGAGCGACCCAAGGGCATCCACGAGACGGAGGAGATGCTACGGCTAGGCGATAACGTCACCGGTGTGGGAGAGCTGGTCCTGGATAACAACTTGATCAAGCTCCAGCCTCCCAAACAGGGCTTCCAGTATTTCCTCACTCGCATGGACTATGAAGCCCTATTGAGGAAGCAAGGGAACAGCGTGAGAGTGTGGCGGATTCTGGCGGTCTTGTTCGGTGCGGCCGCTTGTTCAACGCTAGTTTACATTCTATGGAAGCGCTACGTCCACCACAGACAGAGTAAGAAGGAGAGGAATATGATGGAGGAGTTCAAGGAGGTGCAGAAGAAGCGAATGCGTGAATTAAACGTGGAAGAGAGCAGCGTGACGCCCACCAGCTGTACAGTTTGCCTCAGTCGGGAACGCTCTTGTGTGTTCCTGGAGTGTGGTCATGTGTGTGCATGTGCCCAGTGCTACGAGGCCCTGCCAGCACCAAAGAAATGCCCCATATGCAGGTCCACCATAGACCGGGTGGTGCCCCTTTACAACAGCTAATGTGGGACTGGGATATATACAGTCATATGAAAAAGTTTGGGACCCCCTTCTAATTTTGGGGATTTTTGTTAATCATTAGCTGGGATTTCAAAGAAGCAAATTCCTTTACATATATGACATACTTTAGGTAAATAGAAGCAATTCAGCGGTGTCATTTTGTTTATTGGAATAATAGAAAATATGCATTAAGCATCATAACAAAATTTGACTGGTGCATAAATTTGGGCACCCCAAAAGAAAAATGTCATCAGTACTTAGTTGAGCCTCCTTTTGCAAAAATAACAGCCTCTAGACGCCTCTGGTAGCCTGTGATGAGTGTCTGGATCCTGGATGTAGGTATTTTGAACATTCTTACATACTAAAGCGATCCAGTTCAGTTAAATGTGATGGCTGCCGAGCATGGAAAGCCCGCTTCAAATCATCCCATAGATTGTCGGTGATATTCAAGTCATTGGACTGCGACGGCCATATCAGAACATTGTACTTTTCCCTCTGCAGGAATTTGAACTGTGTTAAGGGTCATTGTCTTGTGCAACTTCAACTTTGTGACTGATGCTTGAACATTATCCTGAATAATCTGTTGAAACTGGGTTGAATTCATCTGACTAACCACTTTAACCAGGGCCCCAGTCCCTGAAGTGGCCACAGCATGATTGAACCTCCGCCAAATTTGAAAGTAGGTAGCAGGTGTTTGCAGTTTTCTCCTTTTGCCACGTAAAGCACTTTTTATAATGACCAAATAACTTATTTTTTGTCTCATCAGTCCAAAGCATTTTCTTCCAATATGAAGCTGGCTTGTCTAAATGAGCTTTTGCATACTCCATGCAACTGTATCTGTGGCGTGGGCGCAGAAAGGGCTTCCTTCTCATCACCCGGCCATACAGATGTTTTGGTGCAAATTGCACTGAATTGTTGAACCATGTACAGATACACCATCTGCAGCCAGATGTTCTTGCAGGTCTTTGGAGGTGATCTGTGGGTTGTGTGCAACCATTCTCACAATCCGCCGCATATGCCGCTCTTGTACTTTTCTTGGTCTGCTAGACCTGGGTTTAACTGCAACTGTGCCTGAGTCCTTCCATTCCCTGACAACATTCCTTACAGTAGAAATTGACAATTGAAACCTTTGGGAAAGCTTCTTGTAGCCTTCCCCTAAACCATGACAATGAATAATCTTTGTTTTTAAGATCTTTTGGGAGCTGTTTTGATGATCCCATTCTGTCTCACTTCTGCAGAGAGTCAAAGAGAAGTGCAACTTGCATTTAGGCACCTAAAATACCTTTTCTCATGATTAAACAGACCTTTACATGAGGTTCAAGGCTTAACAACATAATCCAACCAATTTTGTGTTTAAAGTCCTCAGTTTGCTGTTACATGCATTAAAATCAGCAAAACCACAAGGGTTCCCATATTTTTGCACAGCCAGTTTTTCACATTTTATTTGATTTCATAAAACTAAATACTGCTTTTCAAAAAATCTTTGTTTGGAAAACATCCCAGTACTTAGCTGTTCCTAGTAAATTAAAGACATACCACTTTTATCTTTTTTGTGTGAAAGCAGAGTCAATTATAATGCCGGCTGAGAGGGGTTCCCAAACTTTTTCATATGACTGTATATATAGGAAGGGGAAAAAGGGGAGATATTTGAACTTTTTGTTGCACTTTTTTGTTTTTTGATTTTGAACTCTCTCATAGATGAATGGTAGGCATCATGATGTAATCATATTCGCCATCAAATTTGTAAATCAAATTAGTAAAATCTAATTCTATCTAATTCCTTCTATCAGAGAAAATTAGATTTCTTCGTACTTAGGCACTGACAGTTAAATGAGACTCATCTTGGACCTGTGTCTCCATGACAATCCATCTTAAGTTAAGAGCTTTTACTAAACTAAGTGGGAGTTTCTACAAACATTGTTGAGATTTCTTTTACCCCAAAACAACACTTAAAGACCTTCAGAATAAACTTTAAAGTAACAAAAGGGATTGGACTGTAACTTAGCTGTAATATATGAAAATAATAGGAGCCAAATTATGGTACAACAGTTACACATCATTTAACTGTAAAAATCACAATGCAATGTTTCACAATTGAAATCATTCAATGTGAAACCACAGCTTAATGTGCAATGTGCTAATTCTGCCAAAAGTCTGGTGGAAGTAAGTTTTTTTTTTTAAAGATATTTTTTGGCATTTTTATGCTTTATTGATGGTGCAGAGAGACAGAGGTGAAATGGGGCAGAGAGGGGAGTGACATGCAGAGAACGACCGCGGGCGGGAATCGAACCTGGGTCTGCTGCTGGGCCCGGCCCGGGGGGACACCCTACCAACT
Source organism: Hyperoplus immaculatus (assembly GCA_949357725.1). Taxonomy (NCBI): domain Eukaryota; kingdom Metazoa; phylum Chordata; class Actinopteri; order Uranoscopiformes; family Ammodytidae; genus Hyperoplus; species Hyperoplus immaculatus. Next base: position 28,694,037 of record OX442360.1, read on the forward strand.
GAGCTAAGGGCGCCCCTGGTGGAAGTAAGTTTAGGAAATTGAATTCTAATACATGTTTGCTTCAGGTTCAAGTATGTTTCTGTAAGTTTGATTCATTTGCAGTTTGAAATGGGTTATTCATTTGGAATGTCCTTCTGTCATAATTGCTTTTTATAATCTGTGGCAAACATTTTCACCAGAAATATTAAGAAAATAGATGAAAATGTAACATCACAAATTCTCAACTAGAAGAAATATATTAGGCAAGGAAACAGATAGAAGACGATGACAACAGAAATGAGAAAATCAAAAGTTCAGTTGTTTGTTTTTTTGGGAGTTTTTTTTTACATCGTCATTCATCAGTACAAGGTAAAACTTGAAAAAACTGAAATGCTTAAATAAAACATGTTCTTCCTGCAAGTTCTGTAGCTGCTTACAATAAGACACTATTTGCCTTCACTCTTGTAATGTATCTGCATTTTCTTTTTTTAAAGAGGACCTATGATACTTTTAGACTTTTATGACCTAGAAACGTTGTTATAATGATTTATTACATGTTTCCATGTATGGTAATGCTGCTCAGACAAGCTCCGGCCATGCCCCCACCTTCCTCTCTCAGAAATCTCCCCGCGTGCTGCTGGAAATGTTACAATGAGAGGAAGAATGTCCCGAAAATCTACATGTTTTTTTGTGATGTGATTCGTGTCAGGTTGCTCTATTGCAGTTTTTAACAAGAAATTAAGACCAGAAAAGTAGTATGATAGGAGATCTTTAATGTCACAAGCTTTTGGGAAACTTCTAAAACCGCTTAGGAAGTTTTACCGGATCGATTTTTACCCAAGATGCATCTGTGAACAGGGGCCCTGCTCGTTCTCAATCTTTACATTTGATTTGGAAGTGTGTGCACAGACTGTTCTCAATCATTCTTAATATTTGAAGTTGGGATTTAGCTTCGGTAAGCCCTTGCTGTACACTTAAAGATGTCTTCTGTGTAGAGAGAACAAGGCAGAAGACACTATTGAGTCTGAAGGGTGAGTTGTGGTGGTGATCATAATTACACAAGCTTTAGTCTGGTTGTTCATTTGTTCTGTATAAAAGGAACAGTCTGACCTTGTGCTTCAGCTTTACAGTAAACTGAGAAAAATGGCAACACAAGTAGAGCTCCTTGAAGAGATACTTTAAAAGGGGCAACCTCTGTACCATCACAGCCACCGATTGTCGGTCTTTGAACTTGATTTTCCGGAGACATTTGCCAAAATCACTGTCTATTTTCAACTGAAACCTCAATAAAGACAAAGTAATGTTGACCAAATACTGTGGAAAACTGATTATTTTTACATTGTCACTGTTATTGTGTGTGGTTTTAAAGACAGCTGTTAGAAGTAGATGGAGAGATGAATTTCTACACAGTTTATGCCACTTTTATTTCAAATATTCACTTTGAAAACCTTGATGAAGGAGATGTCTGTGTAATGGCGTCCTCTGAAAAATCCAGTAAACAGTTCACAACAGTTAATATAAATGGCTTTCTTTTCTTTTAAAAAGAAGAAGATGGAGATGGATATTTTCTGCCAGGAGAGGGAGATGTCAGTCTGTGAGGGAAGGTCTCATGATTCATGACTTGAAATCATGAATGAGAATGGATAGACACGGAAGATGTGAAGCCACATGTTGCCCCCAACACTAGCTAATTTACTGTGCTGAGTTTGATGCTGCTTTTACATTCAAATATTCAGAACAAAAGTATTTTAAATGCCATTTAATCCAAAGGCAGGTTACAAGGGATCTGCCCTTTCAGAAACATTCAGATTGTCATTGTTTCCGTGGTATAAAATGAACCATTTAAGCAGCTATTTCATTGTGATCCAGACAATTTTTTATTTTTTTTGTAATGTCAAGTCACTGAGCAAGGAATAAAATCTTTATTTTTATAGTTAATGGTGGAGTCAGTAAATCTGGAGAACACAATCACTTCAGTCAAAATTAAATTAATTAAAATGTGTCAGCTGAAGAGAAATCTAGTGTTAATACACAGTCTAGGCTCTGTAAATGGGGCATGTAGCTAGCTTCTGTTGGCACCTTCGTTTACATATCAGTTTAGAGCGTAGGCTATGTAGCTGTAGCAAATAATGAGGAAATATTCACTGAGTTTGAAAAAAACAAACTTTCACCAGAATAAAGCATGTTTTCAGTACAATTGAAAAGCAAAAACTGGAGACGTGAGAAAAAGGCTTAAGTTTGATTCGATGTGAGACCGGCAGGGTTACATATCTGGCTCCATAGGAGGTCGTCTACAAGCAGTTTGAGCACACACACACATACCTTTTGTACCTTAAACATGGTTTTGTATCATCCCACATAATGCCATGAAACCTCATTAAATTGGGACATTGGCTTTAGCAATGTATTAGTATTCAGCGGTTTGCCCACAGACAGATATCCATTCTCCTGGTGTGAGTGTCTGAAGGAAGCCGAGCTGAATATGTCTTCTGAACAGACTAATCAATCTTGAAGAGCACTATGCACTACTTTCTGTTGGAAGTATACGGTATTGATTTGACTGAAAACACTTTACCATAAGGCTGTTACAAATACAGTGAATGACAATAAGTGCATTTCCATCCTCTTGTTTTTATCTGCATTTTAAATTTGACCATCAAAAAAAAAATATATATATAGGGGAGAGTGGCCTAAGTTGTGTGGTTGGGGAAGTGTGCCATCCCTTGTTTCTAGAAAACCATAGAAGAAATTGGAAATGTGACCACATATTTAAGAAGAGTCATCCATTTGACTCATCCTGTAAAGAAAGGAGAAACATAGAATAAGATATAAGCACATTTAAGCCTTTCAAAGTAAAATTTCCATGATCATGGTTTTTTGATTATTGTGTCTGAACAATTATAGACACGTTTGAAAACATTTGACACATGTTTTAGTGCTTTAGTTTGCTACACTTTGTGTATATATATTTAGCACGATGTCAGCCCTAAACTGCTGCATCATGCCTATTATCCAAAATTCTGGGGTTGGGGTGATTTGTGCCAAAGGGCCTATGTGAGTTATAAGTAAGTAAGTAAGTAAGTAAGTAAGTAAGTAAGTAAGTAAGTAAGTAAGTAAGTAAGTAAGTAAAATATATTTATAAAAGCACATTTATGACAGTTTGCACTGTCCAAAGTGCTGTACATAGTGCATTCAGTAGATAAACAATGAAGGTAAAATAACAATAACAAAAATAAAAGACATAAAGCCCATACATCCACAAATATAAACAAAGATAGTAGTGCAGAGGTAAGATAGTTAATGGGGAGGAAAAACCAGGGTGTAAAGATGGGTCTTGAGCCTTGATTTAAAGGCAGAAATGGAGGGGGAACCACATTTGTCAGGTGGCAGTCACAAGCACGGAGCAACTAGTGCGAAGTACATTTCTGAGAGTTGTGCCAGTGGCATGGCTGTATACGCTGGTCACTAAAAAGAAAGTGATTGTCTACAGTAGCTCAGAAGAGACTGACATCTCCATTCCACTTAACGACACCACTGATGAGAGTTCAGATGGCCAGAAAGATGATAATGGTGACTTTGTCATTGTGAGCTTTGCAGGCAAAACCACCCAGATCTGCTAGGCCTTGTTTAAGAAAATTGACCTTCAATCTTTGTAAAATATTTACTTTATTTACTTTAAATAAACCTTAAATAGTAATTGTCTTATGGATTTGTCTTGTATTACAGTTTATGAGATATATGTCAATGGCACAATTTACCTCATGGTATTCTCTTTTGTGGCACAACTTACACCACACCGGGGGCAAGTTGTGCCACAAGACAACTTTTTTTCCGAAAGCTATATTTCTTAAACAGTTTATTCCAGATCCAAAGTTTTTATTGTCAGGGATGCACAACATCCTGAAATATATGTACATATTTGAGTTGGAGACATAACTGTCAAGGCCTCACTTTACACTTCCCTAAACGCACAACTTAGGCCACTCTCCCCTATAGTACATACTCCAGCTGATCATAAACATTATGTAATTAGTATTCAGTATGCTACTTTGCGCCTTGAACTTGCCTCTTGCCTCATATACAGTGCTGTGTGAAAGTTTGTGAACCCCTTGAGCCTTTTGGAATTTTATTTATTTTAACCATTATTAATTCATTTCTATCAATACCAGTATTTTTTATATGAAATAAAGATGTTTGTTTATCAATTCAACATTTTTCTTTTCCAGAAATCAACTGTTAAAACATATAAAACACAGTATTTGACAAATGTTGTATCTGCAAAAGTTTGTGAACCCTGAGCTGCATTGCTTAAATGGAGCAGGTAAACACAATCAGATGGGCCAAATTGAGTGATGAAATGGACCAATGTAGTGAGAGATCTTTAGGGAAGAAATTGGGCGGCACTAGATAAAACAGAGATCAAACCAGGTCAGTTTAGGCTCACCAAAATGAACCCATACAGGTCAGACATGCTAAAAGCGAAAAAAATCTCAGAGGATCTCAGGAATAGAGTTGTGATGCTGCACATTTGTGTGGGGACAGCTATAAATTAATTTAAAAAAAGTTTGAGCTCCATTGGTCCACCGTGAGGCAAATCATCTACAAATGGAGAGCTTTAAGAGTGACTGAATATCTGCCTAGAAGTAGACTTCCTTTAAAAATATCCATAAGCACCACAAAAAAAGTTATTTTTCAGTTAAAAGCCAACCCAAACATTACATCTAGTGATTTGCAGACCTCTCTTGCAGCATCTGGGACAGATGTGCATGGTTCCACAATAAGAATACGAATAAGTCAACATGGCTTTCAAGGGAGGGTTGCTGAAGAAGCCTCTGCTCTCATTAAAGAACAAAAGTGCTTGTCACAACTTTGCCAGAGAGCACCTGGAGATACCTGAAGTCTTTTCTGTGGACAGATTTGTCCAAAATTTAACTGTTTGGTCACAACCAAAACTGCCATGTTTGGGCAAAAACGCAACTCTGCCTACCACCAAGAGAACCTTCTCCCAAGTGAAGAACGGTGGTGGCAAATGGTCTGCAAATCTCCAGATGTAATGTTTGAGTTGGCTTTTACCTGAAAAATCCCTTTTCTTGTAGCGCTTGAGGATATTGTTGAAGGAAGTCCACTTCTAGGCAGATGTTAAGTCACTCTTAAAGCTCTCCATTTGTAGATGATTTGCCTCACGGTGGACCGATGGAGCTCAAACTTTTTTATTTGAATTTATAGCTGTCCCCAGACAAATGTGCAACATCAAAACTCTATTCCTGAGATCCTCTGAGATGTTTTCCCCTTTGAGCATGTCTGACCTGTATGGGTTCAGTTTGGTGGGCCTAAACTGACCTGGTTTTATCTTTGTTTTATCTAGTGCCGCCCAATTTCTTCCCTGAAGATCTCTCATTACATTGGTCTATTTCATCACTTGATTTGGCCCATCTGATTGTGTTTACCTTGCTCGATTTAAGCAATGCAGCTCAGGGTTCACAAACTTTTGCACATACAACATTTGTCAAATAATTTGTTTTATCTGTTTTAACAGTTGATTTCTGGAAAAGAAAAATGTTGAATTGATAAACAAACATCTATTATTTCATATAAAAAATACTGGTATTGATAAAAATGAATTAATAATGGTTAAAATAAATAAAATTCCAAAAGGCTCAAGGGGTTCACAAACTTTCACACTACACTGTGTCCGTCTCATCGCTGGCTGTTTTCACTCTGAACCATCCCTGAGTCTGGTGGTGCAGACATGGGGCTTCAGGCTTCATTTGTGGCTGGGCAGATGTGGGTCCTAAATGATCATTAATGATCCTGACGCCTTCATGGATGGCAGCTCCTTCCTGGTGAAGTGCTGTGCAGTTTTCACCACCCTCTGTATTTACCTCACTGGAGATCAAAGTGATTTAATAGTTATACGAAGATTAGTATTTATTTGTTAAGTTAATCTAATATTATACGTACACTATATATGCTATAAAGATAAGCATGTTGGCAAATTCATGTTATGATACAGGCTGAGTATAGAAGTTCTGATTAAATGTTATGTTTTTAAACTTGTAAAGTGTGTGCCCGTCAACACCAAACGCATAATATCAACTTGGAAACAGAGATTATTCTGAAGGCTCAAATGTCCAGTTTAGCCCTTTATATTAATATTATTTTTAAATGCCTAAAAACTAAACAAATATGATATGGATGTGTCACATCAGTAAAAGACTCTACTACTTCTTGCTGTAGTTTGGTCTGGCTTTTGCGAGACTTGTAAAAGACCAATATTCTATGCAATCAAACCAACATGTAAAAGATAAAGTGTTATATTGTCAGTGCACAGTATTTTAATCCTCATCACAACCTGCTCTGTAACCATGCACACCTCTTGATCACGCTTGTGGACGCTTGTTAATTTGGTATCATGGCAACAATTCCCATATGTTCCATTCATCATATATGCTCGTTTTAACATTTTCTGACAACCTGTCTGAACCTGTTAGAAGGGTCAGCTTTCAAATTGTTGTTGGCAGATGTTTACTGTAGCGGGTACAGGTAGTTCAGATTAATTCAGCTATTAGAAATTAATCTGATGATTAATAATACTTTAATAATTTCTTAAAGTTCAAAAGGGGCACCACCATTCATTGAAGAATGGAAAAGTAATAGCAAATTGTCTCGTTTAATCAAAGGATTTATTTAGAAACGTTGATTAGCTTAACGCTCAGTTAAACAAATCAACATTAGCCAATCCTAGTCTCAAAGATCATTTCCATAAAATAATGTAATCAAGTAGTTACTATTATAAATTTGGTAATATGATCTTAACACTGAAGGCTACAGAGTCTTTCACTTGTTGATTGTTGACACTCCAATAATATCCACACAAATAAATCACAAACACTTCTGGTTACAATATAAGAACATTTATTTTAACCACGATGAAACTTAAGGTAACATCCGTTTTATACACGCATAAAGCAAATACACTTAATCAAAGAAAAACGTCTAGAACATTGTTGTTTATACAGCTATGTACCAATGTGTGTGTGTGTGTGTGTGTGAGTGAGTGAGTGAGTGAGTGTGTGTGTGTGAGTGAGTGAGTGAGTGTGTGTGTGTGTGTGTGTGTGGGTGTGTGTGTGTGTGTGAGTGTGTGTGTGTGGAGCAAGGAAAAAGGGGACGGGGAAGCTCCCACGTGACTTGGGGCGACAGACACAAAATGGCGACCCGAAATAGGTTAGGTTAGTAATGCCACAAAATGGCGTCCCTGGATGGCTAGGCTAGGCTATCCTACTTTCCCCGATGGGGGAAGTGATTACCACGGGTGCTCAAAAGGGCGTCTACCTTTGGAACAAAGGACCTGACGGATGATATTTGAGGCGGGGAATTTCGAACAAACACTAGCTCTTTAAAAAGGGATTCTACCAAAGATCTTAGCACCAATTCTATCTGATCAAGGCTACCATCTAACGTGTGTGTACGTGCATGCAGGAGAGGAAGAGGAGGAAAGGCCACGCTTGGACGCGGAGAGGGGGGAAAAAGAAGGGTGTTAGGTTTTTAAAACATACAGCAGACCTGAAACCACACTGCAGCGTGAATGAAAAGATCGAACTTTCCGTTCTGGCTCTCCGTGGGGGAGAAGACAAACGGAGATTGATCACACAGCTTGTTCCAAAATAGCAAACACAAATTCGAAAATAAACAGTATTGTTCACACCTTAAAAAGTAAATAATAACTAAACATCTGCCCAGGTAATTATAAAGCCAAAATCTCACTTGGGGAAACTTAATTCCCACTGCTTCGTCGTTGTTGAGGCGGGTAGGCCACTCCTTTCCAGGACGGGCGACAGGGGCCCACGAGACGGCGATGAGCTGGTGAGGTGATCTCTGCGGTGTCAGATCGCAGGAAAAAGGCAAGAGGGCGCAGCTGATTTGGTGCGGGGATGGCGGTCGAAGATCACTCGATCGGCTATCCAGTCCGCGGTCCGAGAGGCTGAGTTTCTGGATAAACCCGCCTGCTTCTCGTGTGGTGTGGTTGCGATCGAAGACCAATTCGACCGGCTTACGTCCTTGGTCCAAAGGCAGGTTTCTGGATAAACCGCCTGTCTCCAGTGTTCTTCTGGTCGTTCCAACGGAACAGCTTCAACACTTCGTTGTTTTAGAGATCGCCGCGGCCGCAGGCGATAGCCTTAGTAAAACACGTGGTGGTTGATTCAGGGCTGAAGAGGGCCCTTGTAGATCTGTACAGACTTGTTGTTTCTATAGGTGTATCAGCAAACAGCCGATTACCAGAAAAAAAGAAGGAGCCGCGGGGCATCCTTTTAAAGGTCCCGGCTTTCCACCGGGGTGGAGTTTCCAGCTAGCGTTTGGGTACGCCCACCTGAAGAGGTAAAGGTGTACTGCAGTGTTTTGGCCGCACGGTGGCGGCACAGGGTTGACCATAGGTTTGACCCCCTACATCCCCCCATTTTGGTCTCAATGTGGGTTAGGGGGACCTGCGTTGGGATCAAAACAAAAGGGTTAAACAGTTCATAGTTCAAGATGACAAAACTCGTCAGTTATAATCCATGGTCCACGATGAAGGCAACTTGGAGTGGTATTTCCTGAAGGTATTTTCACAGTTCTTAGAGATTTTGGCATAACCTGGGCAGTTCTAAAGATTTTGGCACATCTGGGCAGATGTTAACTGACTATCAAAACAATTCATAATACCACACAAATAAAAGAAAAATAAAACAAGAAAAACCAATAACACAACAGTCACATCACAGCTCTTTCCTGGGGGGTTCGCTCCTGAGTAGAGAAAAAGGGACAGGAAAAGAAAGGAAACTGATAGCTTGGGTAGCTGGAATCAGTATGGTGATGGTGTTTGTGTCTTGCTGGAACCGTGGTTTGATCTGTGTAATATCATTCAATGTATTGTGCAGTACCTGTATTGTTTGCATGGAAAATGCAAATAATGTCATGATAATACAATCACTAAACATGAACCCGAAGGCTGTCTCAAAACTATCTTGGTACATTGACAGGGACTAATTTAGATTAATTTGTAATAATACGAATTTAGTTCCTTCAGCCAAGGGATTCTGGCGAAGGGTGTCGTCAATAAGGAGGTTTTTAACCTCTTAATGCGTCCATCATCTCGATCTTAGAGGCCTCTGGACTGAGATGGTGGAGGACACTAGGCGTACAGTGGCCCTTGGTGGGACAGCTCAAGAATATAGTTTGATAATTTAGTGATAGTATCATGATGTCATATGAAATCAGTATGGAGAAGTTAGTGTATTTGTAGGCAGGGTTATGGATTCTAACATGGAGACCCTGCTACCTAACTAGTGGTGGACATGCTGAGGTGTGTCCTCCCCCCCCTTTTTGCGGGTGGACTGTGGTTGGGCGTCCAACGCCACTTAAAAAGGGTTTTAGTAGCTCTACAGTCCTGTGAGTACCTAAAGAAACTGCCTGAGACTGCAACACCTGAGACAAAGCGAGGGCATATAAGACCATGTCTGATAGCACTTCCAGTAAAACCTCAGCAAACAATTCACCCTGGAGGGTGATAGAGATGGAGCTAAGGCTCATCCTCCTTGTCAGGGGAGGCGGCTCACCCAAGAGCCATGCTGCTGGCGTGAACACAGGGCCGGAGCTGTGGATTGGCCCACCGAGGGGTCGGCCTGCAGTCCCTGCTGACTTGGCAGTAGTCTGGTTCTGGACCAGCAAGATTGCTGAGCGGTTGCTGAGCTCAACCGGGGGAAAAGAAAGGACTGTCAGGTCTAATCCGACGAAACATGGCAATGGTTGAAACAAAGCCTGTGAGTCAGGTGTTTCTGGGAGAAGAGTCGGGCCTGAAGTAAGAGGGTCTTCCCTCAAAGGAAGTGAGGGGACAAATGCTGGTAGCACGCTTCTGAGGGGCGTGAACCGGTTCTCTCCACTTGGCCAGGGAAGCATGCCCGTTCCGATGGCCTGTAGTGGGCTCTGTGATGATTTCACAGGAAGAAGAGAATAGCCTTTGAGCCCAGAGGCTAAAAGCTGTGAGTTCTGGAAAAGCTGACTGCAGGGCTGTGCGAGTCCAGACTCTTCTGGCCACAGTACCAAGAGAGGAAAGTCCTGAAAGAGTGCCCTTTCCTGGACCTTGGTTTTCAGTAAAGCATATTCTGTGAAGGCTGCCTCTGAGTGTGAGTGGCTGACCAGGCTCCTATCACAGGGCACGGCCGGCACTGGTTTCCCAGGGTATGGCACTCCCCGGGCCACCGGCCTGATTACTGAGTCTGACTCCAGTAAACTGTGAACCTGCTTACACCCCCCCTTTAATGGTGAAAAGGGGACCTGTTGGTCCATCGGTATGACAGTTGTGACCGACTCGGATGGACTGTCACAGCCTTCAAGCTCCAGCTGTGAACGAGAAGAGGAAGGCTGCTTGGACCTGGGTTTACGGTCAGGTGAACGGGTGTCACTCTTCCTCTCTGGTGAAGAAGCACGAGAGGAAGACGGAGAAGAAGAAGAAGAACAGTCAGAACGTGACTTCTTAAAAGATGTCTTTTTGGGATCTGAAGACCCATGCGGTGACACTTTACTCCGGACAACTGGGCCCTGAGCAGAGTCCTCCTTATCCCTGGTTTGAATGGAGGCAGCCAGATCTCTAAGCCTGTCATGGAGGCTGCTTCTGCCTCTGCTAGCTTGCTTAATAGCCTCCATTTCAATACGCAGTTCTGAGTCGCGCATCTCTGTTCTATGCATTACCAACAGCAACAACTCTCCGACCAAATCTTGGATGGTGCTTTTTCCATCTGCCTTATTTATATAGCGCACAGAGCTATCAATTTTAGCTTCACACTCCGGCAGGGTCATGCGCTCTATCTTGTCCCCCTGTGTATGTGGGAAGCTGGTTATTCGTGACACCAGGGCAGACAACGTTTCAAGGTCGAAGTTTGCACCCCCATCCCTTGAAAAGATGGGCTCACTCATATCTCCCTGTTAGGACATATGAGTTTGCAGAAGAGACAACAACAACGTCCCCCCAGTTAGGGACTGAAATCACTTCACAAAGTGTTAGTTTTAACACCCTTTTTGGAGTTCCAAGACCCCAGTTATTTTCCAAAGAAAATATCTATATATCAAGACGCACGGAGGAATCCACACCGTCCGTGACTTACAACCAATTTTCCCAACGGAAAATTGTATATATCAACCCGCACAGAGGGACACCCCAGTCTGTGACTAACCAATCAGCTTTTCTTGGAAAAAACTGTATATATATCAAAATGCACACGTGAATCAACACCGTCTGTGACTTACTACCAATTTTCCCCACGAAAATTGTATATATATAAAACGCACAGAGGAAATTACCACCGTCTGTGACTAAACAACAGCTCTCCAAAGAAAGACTGTATACATATATCAAAACGCACACGTCTGTGACTTACAACCAATTTCCCAAAGAAAATTGTATATATCAAGCGCACAGAAGATAAAACTTCTGTGTCTCACAATCAGCTTTTAGTATTATACTTTTATTTATTTTGATTCGATATGCTAATTTCAACTTGCTGGACAACTGTGTTTTAAAACTACTGTTATTTAAACGTAAAAGGGGTTAAGCAAAACCACAATGAAAAATCTCAATCAATCTCTGAGGCAGATTTATCAACCATATAACTCAAAACTAACACTATCTTAGACACACAACTTAGCACACAGTGTAACAAAAATAACAACACAACTAGACTTTAGCCTTGGCAGTTCCAATTTCCGACAAAACAGAGTTAAGCTCTATTCTATTTTTTAAAAAATTGTAACCACAAGTTTAACAATCATTTGTAGGAATATTAGTAGGAAAATCAACAATTCAACAAGCCTCACACGGGGCACCATTTATGTAGCGGGTACAGGTAGTTCAGATTAATTCAGCTATTAGAAATTAATCTGATGATTAATAATACTTTAATAATTTCTTAAAGTTCAAAAGGGGCACCACCATTCATTGAAGAATGGAAAAGTAATAGCAAATTGTCTCGTTTAATCAAAGGATTTATTTAGAAACGTTGATTAGCTTAACGCTCAGTTAAACAAATCAACATTAGCCAATCCTAGTCTCAAAGATCATTTCCATAAAATAATGTAATCAAGTAGTTACTATTATAAATTTGGTAATATGATCTTAACACTGAAGGCTACAGAGTTTTTCACTTTTTCACTGATTGTTGACACTCCAATAATATCCACACAAATAAATCACAAACACTTCTGGTTACAATATAAGAACATTTATTTTAACCACGATGAAACTTAAGGTAACATCCGTTTTATACACGCATAAAGCAAATACACTTAATCAAAGAAAAACGTCTAGAACATTGTTGTTTATACAGCTATGTACCAATGTGTGTGTGTGTGTGAGTGAGTGAGTGAGTGAGTGTGTGTGTGTGAGTGAGTGAGTGAGTGAGTGTGTGTGTGTGTGTGTGTGGGTGTGTGTGTGTGTGTGAGAGTGTGTGTGTGGAGCAAGGAAAAAGGGGACGGGGAAGCTCCCACGTGACTTGGGGCGACAGACACAAAATGGCGACCCGAAATAGGTTAGGTTAGTAATGCCACAAAATGGCGTCCCTGGATGGCTAGGCTAGGCTATCCTACTTTCCCCGATGGGGGAAGTGATTACCACGGGTGCTCAAAAGGGCATCTACCTTTGGAACAAAGGACCTGACGGATGATATTTGAGGCGGGGAATTTCGAACAAACACTAGCTCTTTAAAAAGGGATTCTACCAAAGATCTTAGCACCAATTCTATCTGATCAAGGCTACCATCTAACGTGTGTGTACGTGCGTGCAGGAGAGGAAGAGGAGGAAAGGCCACGCTTGGACGCGGAGAGGGGGGAAAAAGAAGGGTGTTAGGTTTTTAAAACATACAGCAGACCTGAAACCACACTGCAGCGTGAATGAAAAGATCGAACTTTCCGTTCTGGCTCTCCGTGGGGGAGAAGACAAACGGAGATTGATCACACAGCTTGTTCCAAAATAGCAAACACAAATTCGAAAATAAACAGTATTGTTCACACCTTAAAAAGTAAATAATAACTAAACATCTGCCCAGGTAATTATAAAGCCAAAATCTCACTTGGGGAAACTTAATTCCCACTGCTTCGTCGTTGTTGAGGCGGGTAGGCCACTCCTTTCCAGGACGGGCGACAGGGGCCCACGAGACGGCGATGAGCTGGTGAGGTGATCTCTGCGGTGTCAGATCGCAGGAAAAAGGCAAGAGGGCGCAGCTGATTTGGTGCGGGGATGGCGGTCGAAGATCACTCGATCGGCTATCCAGTCCGCGGTCCGAGAGGCTGAGTTTCTGGATAAACCCGCCTGCTTCTCGTGTGGTGTGGTTGCGATCGAAGACCAATTCGACCGGCTTACGTCCTTGGTCCAAAGGCAGGTTTCTGGATAAACCGCCTGTCTCCAGTGTTCTTCTGGTCGTTCCAACGGAACAGCTTCAACACTTCGTTGTTTTAGAGATCGCCGCGGCCGCAGGCGATAGCCTTAGTAAAACACGTGGTGGTTGATTCAGGGCTGAAGAGGGCCCTTGTAGATCTGTACAGACTTGTTGTTTCTATAGGTGTATCAGCAAACAGCCGATTACCAGAAAAAAAGAAGGAGCCGCGGGGCATCCTTTTAAAGGTCCCGGCTTTCCACCGGGGTGGAGTTTCCAGCTAGCGTTTGGGTACGCCCACCTGAAGAGGTAAAGGTGTACTGCAGTGTTTTGGCCGCACGGTGGCGGCACAGGGTTGACCATAGGTTTGACCCCCTACATTACCGTAAGCTCTACTACACAATCAATGAAATCATGCAATGTAAGCCAATATGTCACTGGGGAATACATCACCTATGTACTCAGTATAAAGCAGCAATATTATACAAACTGCTCTTTCACATTGTGCTCCAAACATGAAAGGAGCAGCCCTGGTCCAACACCATGGAAACCCCTTCAGTCTGGTCGTGTTGCTTTTATCAGCAGGAGCTTGATGCTGGACTGACAGCAAATTAAACATCAAAGACATTCCCGCTATTATTCCCCCAGTTAAGAGTTGTTTTGAATTTCAATGCCACGTGAGTACTACTGTTTGCAAGAACTGCCCAATAAGAGCTGTCGCGCACAGGGCTTACAGGTGAAACTCGAAAAATTAGAATATCGTGCAAAAGTTAATTTATTTAAGTAATTCAACTTTAAAGGTGAAAATAATATATTATACAGACTCATTACATGCAAAGTGAGACATGTCAAGCCATTATTTGTTACAATTGTCATTATTATGACTTGCAGTTTATAAAAACCCAAATTCAAAATCTCAGAAAATTAGAATATTACATAAAATCAATAAAAAAAGGTTTTTAAATAAAGAAATGTCGGCCCTCTAGAAAGTATAACCATGCATACTAAGTACTTGGTTTGGGCCCCTTTTGCATGAATTCTTGCATCAATGCGGCGTGGCATGGATGCTATCAGACTGTGGTACTGCTGAGGGGTTATGGAAGCCCAGGTTGCTTTGATAGAGGCCTTCGGCTCATCTGTATTATTGGGTCTGGTGTGTCTCATCTGCCTCTTGACATCACTCCATAGTTTCTCTATGGAATTCAGGTCAGGAGAGTTGTCTGGCCATTCATGCACAATAATACCATGGTCAGGCAACCAGTTATCAGTGGTTATGGTACTGTGGGCAGGTGCCAAGTCTGGCTGGAAATGGAAATTGTCATCTCCATAAAGCTTGCCAGCAGACAGAAGCATGAAGTGCTCTAAAATCTTCTGGTAGATGGCTGTGGTGACTTTGGACTTGATAACACAGTGGACCAACAGCAGCAGATGACATGATACCTCAAATCATCACTGATCCAAATTAAATGTTGCGTTTCATTTGGAAATAAAGGTCCCACAGTCAAGAGGAATAGTGGAGGGGCACAAAATCTAAAAGGGGCTTGAAGACCACTGTTATGGAAGTAAATGTGTGTCATCGGATTTTGAAAATAAAAAGCCATTGTATTTTAAGCACTGAATATTTATGCATTGAAATAACATATCTGAATTTTTCGCCTCTGAATTTAACTCATTGAATTTTAAACAACTAATTTTTGCCTTTATTTTACAATGTTCTCAAATTCAAAATTAAATATTCAACGTTAAAAAATTCAACATGTCAGATTCAACTGCAAAATCCCATGTATGAAATTCAGAGTAAAACTTTGGGGACCCAAGGAAGAGCAATCGATCATAGATGCTAGATCGCGTTCAAACAAAGAGAGAGAGTGGGAAAATTAGCTCGTTGCCTTGGATACCCCTGACTGATGCAGGAAGGCAAATCAGGTTTTTAGCCATGTCAAACGGCAACGCAAGTAACGATTGTGCTTCGGTGAGTTTCTATATATATACTAGCCATTATATTCTTCTCTATATTCATCTGATGGTTTTGGTCCACTGTGTTATCAAGTCCAAAGTCACCACAGCTGTCTACCAGGAGATTTTAGAGCACTTCATGCTCCTGTCTGTTGACAAGCTTTATGGAGATGCTGAATTACTTTTTCCAGCAAGACTTGACACCTGTCCACAGTGCCAAAACCACAAGTAACTGGTTGACTGACCATGGTATTACTGTGTTGACAGGCCAGACAACTCTCCTGACCTGAACCCAATAGAGAAACTATAGAGTACTGTTAAGAGGCAGATGAGACACACCAGACCCAACAATACAGACAAGCCGAAGGCAGATATCAAAGCAACCTGGACTTCCATAAAACCTCAGCAGTGCCAAAGGCTGATAGCATCCATGACACGCTGCATTTAGGCAATCATTCATGCAAAAGGGGCCCAAACCAAGTACTTAGTACATTATGCATGATTATACTTTCTAGAGATCCGACATTGCTGTATTTAAATACCTTTTTTATTGATTTTATGTATTATTCATATTTTCAGAGATTTTGAATTTGGGGTTTTTATAAGCTGTAAGCCATAATAATGACAATTATGACAAATAAAGGCTTCACATATCTATCTTTGAATGTAATGAGTCTGAATAATATATTATTTTCACCTTTAAAGTTGAATTACTTAAATAAATATTAAAAAATTTCGGGTTTCACCTGCACTGGCAGAAGTGAGATGTTTTAAAGTGTGTAGCGTTTACTTTCACGTGAATTCCATTTGCAATTGAAAGGGGGATCACATTTCCCCGCACATGTGCCTGATCTCTGGTCTGACCTTCAAAACAACACACAATGTTTGTTTTTTAAAACAAATATGATGTCAAGCAGTAAAATAAATCTGGTAAAAACACCTCAGACGACACTAATCTGATCCGAACAAACCATTGCGACTCGCTAAACAATCAAATTAATAACAATATGATTAAACATGTAGAGAATAAACAATGTGGTTTGAGACAAAATTCATACACAATTGCAATACAATTCACTCACAGGGTGGAGTATTGCTTGTTGTCAAAAAATCTCTTTTGGTCAAAATCAGTGAATATCTCGTCATCCGCTTCCTGTCTGTGCTGTGATTGCTGAAAACTGGGCTCTGTAAACTGGTATGTAAACAAAGGGGCCCACCGTAGCTAGCAACATGCCCGTACACATAGCCAAGGTTGTGTATTAGCACTCGATTTTTTCCCCAAGCGCACACAGGTAGTGGATCGTGATTGAGCCATGACTCCGACCAATTTGTCCTTATCTAATCCCTTTTTCACTGCACTCATCAACAGTTATATTGTACTGCAATAGCTATAATTAGTACCAAGGAGTTTCATTAAGAAGGGACACGCTAAAAACCACTTCACTTATTCTCTTCCTTTATGTGGGAAAAAAGGTGAACGTAGCTGTCAAGGCGGCGGATGGATTTTTTTCTATTAATTTCAGCTCCATTCAAGGTAGGGACCCTTGTTCAAACCAGTGTTCAAGTGTCTTTCAGTGAAAGGCAACAGTTCAGATCGCAGCGAGAGGAAAAGGTTACCTTCAATAACCACACAGTTCGACAAAATAAGAGCTTTTGGGAAGGTATCCATGTGAGGTTGTATCATAATTTTTTTGAATAGGCCAATTCTTTTTATTTAATAATTTTCTATATGAATATACTAAGAAATTGGTATATTGTGAATATCAAATTAGATCTTTATCTAGTATACACATTGAAATGCCACAATGTGTACTACATTACTCATTAAAGGTGCTCTGAGGAACTTTCAGTTTGTTTTAATTCTTGCTGCCCCTTTGGACAAAAGCGGTAGTGTTTTTACCACGACAGCCGTTGTTCCTGGGTGAGCGTACCCATGACAAAGGCATTAAGAAAAACTACATGAAAAAAGCATTATTTGCACTAATTGTCGCATATGCTGCTGTTACATGTCATTTAGAATCATCAGAGGAAAAATTAGACTGTTTCAGAAATATTTAAAAGTTCTTCATAGCACTTTTAAAGTATCAAAAGTAAAATATTGTACTAGCTGAAAATGTGTTTTGAACTAAATATTGAATATGTGTGTCAAATAAATGCAACAATTGCACTCAAGTTTAAATAGTATGCTTCCATTTAGTAGTAGCCTACACTGCTTGAGGAAGAAGTATAGATTAATACATGACATTTCCATCACTGCGTATACGTGTCCGCAATGCTATACCCACAATTATTTACTTCCTAATAAGACTGTTTTTTCCTTTCTCTCCTGATTGTTATTATACTGTGTAACACACAAACTTGCAATCACAACTCAATTGAAGTCAATTGTACAATGAAGTTAGCCTGGCATTCCCAGACCTGCCACTAGGCGCTGGCAAATTAAATTTGCTGCGCCTGTTGGTCTGGAAACTCTCCGTTGAAGCTTTTTCAAAAAGACCAGAAACATAGGCTCACGTTTCAATTGGTTCTAACTAATATGGGCGCACCAGAGGCCTATGTATGGTGCTCTGGGGAGGACGTAACCGGATGACGACAGTGACGTGCATGCGACGTCGAAGCCGTGATAGTAAACATCAAAGATGGCTGCGGATATGTTGTGTGAGTTTGAGACTGCTTTGGCCTCGACCCTTTACGATTTGGAAGACGGCACTCAAATATTTCATTAGCAAGTAAGTGGAATGTTCTGTTTTGCCGACCGACCACAGCAAACGTTTAAAGGTGCAGTGTGTAATATGACATCATCAAGAAAGTTCTACAAAGTTCTAGAATGCAACACTCCCTGGGTAACCCCAACCCTTTCGAATAATAACAGAAGCTACAGTGGCCTTCAAGGACAAGAACAATTCTAAATTTTAAACAATGCACCTGATGACATTCCAACTATTACACTTTCAAGATGGTAGCACTAGGCCTTGGTCCAAAATATAGAGAAATATGGACATATATGAGACCCTTTCTAAGGGAAAAAATAATAATTCAAAAAAAATGTTCAGCTATTATGCACTAAATTAAATGAACTTATGGATATTATAATTACTTTCTACAAAATCTGCTAGGAAATAAAACCCAAAATTCTACATACTGCAGGTTTAATTTAACAGTTTAACAGCTGTTCGCTAAACGAACGGGGCTTACGTCACCTTGTGCGTCGCTCTGATTGGTTGTAGTGCTATCCAACTGCGTGCAGTGGCATTTGAAATGCACGAGTAGGAGCCGCCCCTTGAGTTGGAAATTGCTATT